>JACXGM010011164.1:0-12891 GCA_016801145.1 Umbra pygmaea | reverse complement strand
GGGGGGGTTGTTGGGGGGTGGGAAGGGGTGTGGGGTGGTGTTGAGTGCTGTTTTTAAATTTCTAAGGGGGACTGGTTTAGATAGGAGAATTTGAATTGGGTATGCCGTGACCAGCCTCACACTCCGGTACAGTAGGTGGCAGTATATGCACCATTAAGTCAGTTGCGATCTGCCAGATAACATTGAAAAAGAAGAAGAAGATAATGAGAATTTAAATAAATCATTTTTGTCTTTCGCCAGATACAGCACCGTCACTGAGGCTAAAGCCTAGTTTAAATTGGACAAATATGTCTGTTGTTGCTAGACAAAACATTTAACCACAATATATAGGTAAAAATACAGGGACATTTTCCATACATCAACGATTTTAGAATTAATCTGAGAAAACATCACCTTGTTAGATGGCTAAATCCAGCTAAACTTTGCAAACTACAATAAACTTTGTAAACTAAATTGATGATAACCAAATGTGATGCACTTACAGTCTCAAAACATGCATCTCCCCATTCACTATATAGTCACGCCAAATTATTTTTTGTGGGAATATACGTTTTGGAATATTGGATTATATATATATTTTTTATTTTTTTTATTTTAACCTTTATTTAACCAGGTAAGTTGACTAAGAACAGTTTCTTATTTACAGCAACGACCTGGGAGCAATTAGGGTGAAGTGTCTTGCCCAAGGACACAACGACATTTGGCTCAGTCGGGAATCGAACTTGCAACCTTCTGACTACAAGTCTGACTCCCTATCCACTGAGACATCTGCGCCCCATGACTTCGACAATCGACTAGTGTAGAAAATGTTAATCGACTGGAAAACGGGAAATAAACAGAAGTATGTACACTGGCTGATTAGTTCAGATTCGCTGTGTTCACTATAAGGAATCACTGCACATGGCTATGCACTAGTAATGACATTTCGAACATGATAAGAGGCTCAAAGCACGTTTTAACTTGCCCCGTAAATGCATAGTGGTTGTAAACTGGAGCAGGGGAATAACACGGTTCTGACAGCAGATTGTTTGAGTTATTGTCACTACTGTCAGCACTCCAGCCCGGAATTGTCCTTTAATGTTTAATATTTCCACACACAACCTTGGAACAAAATCAAAAGCAGTGCTGTGTAATTCACTTAGCTACTCTTTAAATCAAAGCAAACGAATATAGATGCAGCTGTGCTCAGCTCACTTGAATATCAGCTTACTATTGTCAGTTTCAATGTTCTACTAATTAAAATGTAACTTTAAATCACTGTCAGTAATCAATTTCTATGGCGCTGGGCTATGAACATTTCCATCACACTTAATACTAATACAGGCAACATAGCGCTGCACGCACAGTTAGAAATGTTAGCATCATGCAGTTCGCTAGCTTACAGAGACAGAGGTGGAAAATTGAATTTTCGAGATCCCGTTTGCTTCTCCATATCCTGTCTTCTATATTTGTTCTTCAGATTGTTAATACACTCACTTTTATTACTTTGTCAACTTTTAAATTTGCTCTCTTTAATTTCCTCTCATTGAAACTTTTGTCTCTTCTTTTCTCCCTTGCATACACATGCGCAGTGTCTCTCATGATAACGCTGTTACTTCATTACCTGTAAATCTAATTCATGCGGAATGGGGGACTATTGTTCCTGATTGGCTGATTTACCTAAAGGGACATTATGTTATTCTACTAAAGTTTTAAATTATTTTAACCCTGTATTGTCACTGGGTTTTATTAGCTAGCGGTGTAGTTTTTAGCTCAGCTAACAATGGGATTAGCCTATGATAGTAGCTAGTTAGCCGTGAATGTTCCAGATGGGGAGATGTAAAAAGTGTGAGTCCAAATTAAGGCACTGAACTGACGTTACGCTGAATCTGCAGAGCTCCGAGACATCAGTGCTTAATTAGCTGAGCTAGGTAGCTGGCACCTATTACTAGCTGGATGAATAGCTGTAGTAATCGAGTGAATTGAGGCAGAAGGGTAATACAGAATATTATTATGCAATGAAAGGGCGATACCCTGCACAACCCAGTATCAGGGCCAGGCATGTAAATACACACGCTGGTCCATCGGGTTTGGTGTGTCAATGTCACGCTTTGCCTCGCAAAATCGAACATTACACACATTACGAAAGTGCTCTACTAGCAGGAGGCGATACTTATCGAATCGCAGTGTAAATTGTGTAGATTTAGCAGGTTGGCAGGATGGGGATGGTGGACGGTTGTATAAACACGCGATTTACATCCCGGAGGTTTCAAGTTTCAATCCAGGTGAACACTTTGCATGTATTCTGTTTTCCATTCCAGCACAATGCAGACGTTAATGGCAAGGGTTCTGAGTGGTTAAGGTTAGGGTAAGGGTTCGGGTAAGGCTTACATCGAGTTAACGGCAATGTTTCTGAATGGTTTCGTCCCTGGCCTGCCTCAACCAGTGTGTGTATCACACGCTTAGGCAAGGTGAACCAGGGTGTGTATTACATGCTTGGGCGAGGCAAAGTGTGACACTGACACGCTGGACTACTGTGTGTTTTGGCCGTGATAATGGGCTGCCTGTACAGGCTTTCCAACGTGGCTATATGCTATATCCTTGAGATTATGGTAACAGCTAATAGAGGCTATCTGATGTCTGTCGGGTGGTAAGGAATATAGCAAAAATAAAGAATCCAGGATGAATAGAGTGAGGTAGGCAAATGGAAATTGTTTTGTGAAAAATAGTAGTAGATATGCACACGGACAAAGATGAAAGACAAAAACAGACTATATACACAGGACGGTCTTTTCATAATGGCAATACTATCTGAGTGTGTCGACAGGTGTCTTTTATACAGTACTAAACTGACAGTTTGCCTGGAAGCCAGCAGAGGTGTTAAATCAATTGGTTATTCAATCGAATGGAGAAATTAATCACTTAAAAATGGCAATAAATAAATAATAAACTATTGATGCCATTCAAAAATACAAGCGCCCTGCAGTATAATTGGACACAAGGTCCAACTGAAAGAAAAAAGCTTCCAAAATGACATCCCTGAACAAGTTCCTAATCTAGTTAAAATAATAATAATATTAATAAAATTACTGATTTCAATATTGATGCACTTTGCGCAATCAAAATATAATAAAACCTAAGACGCTTTCGGCTTTCTAAATAATGGGGCGACTGTGATGCCCAAAACAATGTGTACCTGTACAAGTGTACCCAAAATATCCATGGAGATATGTTACTTGTTCCGGCTCCATTTCCATGTCACACTGTAATAATCTCTTGCTGTTAGCTGGCAGTACAGCCAATTTCTCCCGCGGTCTCTGGTGTCATGGGTAATCCCAGTATAGGCTGGTTACCATATTAAATACATTGGACCATGGATAGACCATGGAACTTTTCATTGGAAAGCCAACAACAGTTAGAAAAGACAAGATGGCACAACAAATTAATTCTGTTGATTTGCACCGTGTAACACACCCTGAATCAAGCTCAGATTTACGCTTGACAATGGAAGTGCATTCCTTTAGTGACAGCTCAGCTATTGCTATGTTAATAATGTTCACAACCACATTTTACAGATGATAGAATTTTACATACTATAGATATGGGAACAATTGTTTTGTGGTTTCAACAACGTATGTACTGTATACTATAGAAACTATTGCCATTTGGTCTAGCAAGATCACTCGGGACAGTTTATAAGAAAAGCAAACACTAGAAGAATTTTTGCTTTTGTGCAGTCAGGGATGGGCAAAGTTTCATCCACATGTATTTTAAAATAAGATACCAAATACCTTTATGTGTATCAAAATAAACTACAGGATACAACAGCCACACCATGTATCAAGATAAACTACTGTGCACTAAACTGAATTTTTTTAATACAAAAAATATTTTTACAAGGGAGCATGTAATAACATTTGCAAACTTTCCATCTCTCGGCATATTTCATTGATCCCTTCACAAGTACACTGACTCATTACATGCTCTTATCTCTGCCTCCAATGTTGTTCTGATCAGCAAAAGAGGGAAAACAACTGTGATGTGTGCATTTAAGTGTAGTGTCCACACTTTCTTGTTCAATAGAAGACTTATTTGGAAACAATTCTCACCAAACACAAAACAGCCCTCATTCCACACTTATACATGATGAGATGATGTGGGCTACTGTACAATAAACTCAAATTGGTGGATGGGTTAACAACCTGCATTTTAATGGCATTGCAGCACAACATTGTTAATGACAATAAGGCACACATGTGCATTTTATTATTTTTTGGGGTGATTTTTTTTCCTCATTTTTGTCCCTTTCCAATCTTGTCCATTTCCTCACTGACCCATTAGCAGCTCTGCAACTCCTTGGACATTTACGGGATGGTAAGAGGCACTCTCATGGTTGATCCAACCACATGTTGCCGACCTGGCCGATTCTTTTCGCACTGCTCATCCAACACGGAAGCCTTTAGTCAGCTCATGTATGCAATGATTACGCTCACCAACTATACTTCCACAATTTAATTTACAGGTGCTTGACCTGCACACAAGGAGTCGCTATAAAGTGACGTGGAAAGGTAGATAATTTGACTTATCCAAACCCTTGGCAGCTCTATTCCAGTTTGCACTGCCTCATGCTGGAGGTCCGGCGAAAGTCTGAGAACCCATAGTCAGTCTCAAGGTAATTTAATATCTTGGCATTATAATGTAATGTTGTGCACACTGAAACCCTTCATTATTGACTTTTGTGCACAACCGACAAAAACTTATCATAGGCTGAAAGTAGCAAGCTAACGTTAACTGTGCGTCAGGTCAAATAGTTACCTAGAACGTAAATTGGTAAACAATTTAGCCTAGGCTACTAAAACGATCACCAAAACGTAACATGAACTGTTAAAGGTTTTAGACATCTATGCTAAAAATCAATGGAAAGCTGGCAACCTACAGTAAACGTTTCTCACCTTAACCTTTTTCTTTGGGCCTTGACCTTCAGTAGGCACCAATCAGAGGCAGCATTTTTATGATGCCATCAGGTAGACATCTCAAAGTATTTTACAGTATTTTTAAACTCGAAAATACAAAACACTAAAGTATTTTGATACAAAATATGAAGCCATTTTCATCAAACCTATCAAATACAAATGTCAAAATACTATTTTAAATTCATGTATCATAAATACCTCCCATCTCTGTGTATGGTTATGTGTTCATTGTGGTTAAGTTGAACTACAGCTAAACGACTGAGTATCACACTCCAGCGAAGAAACATAAAAAAGTAATGTTGTGGATGTTGTGCAAAAATACATGAATAAAAAATGTTGTTTGCCTTTCTGCACATTTTAACACTGTTGGGGTTATAACAATTGTGATAACAATTGCACTGCACAAAGTCTCTCATCGAGACAGACAGCACAGGCACACACCAAAAAAGTATGTGAGTGATGAAGTGTATATAGCTCATGTCATCTCTAGTAAAAATACAATAAATGGTATCCATATATTGAATTGGACAATGGCTTAAATTTCAGTCAACACTTTGTGTCAGAACCATAGAAATGGAATGGATAGAAAGGACTGTTCAATTCAAATCAATGTAGCAGAATGGTCAGAGTGGCAGTAATTTTTATGTGTACCATTCCAATGCAAAGATCTAGCAGGGTACTTCCGTATTAAACCCGTTTGCGTGTTGTCACCATGACAACTAACAACAATTACCATTCTGTTTTGTACTAATTGAATGACCACACCAAGCAGATCAATGGCCTTTCTATCCATTCTATTTCTATGGTCAGAATGCTACATAGGAACTGGAAAAATCAGCTGAAATGTCATAGTGTAAGAAATCTCAGGCTGATGAGGCAGTTTCTTCACACAGATAGCCCACAGTGGTTCATCACATGCCTGTCTGTAACATACCTGTTTGTATCAGGCATAGTTGTCAATAGGTTCAGAGTGATTGGAATTGTGCCTCTGGGTCCTGTGATAATTACACTGCTGACGCATCAATGAGAATTTATTGGGCTATGCTCCACGGTGCACAAAAGAGCCTGTCTTTAATCATTCCGGTGTAAGAGGCTTCGACTTTTTAGCAATGGCTAAGAGCCCCATCGTTTCTTTATCCTCCACTGATCATTAGGGGAGATTAGCATTAACAAGGATGGACAGAGCATTGGACGCATCATACAGACAATCATTATCTGCAGTGTACTGTAGATGTAGTGTTTATAATCTATTCCCGAGGATGTTTCCAAGGTCACGGGTCACAAGGTCAGGGTAACGAAGAAAGGACATTTGATATTCACAAGACTTGCAGATACACAATGGGTCAATGCTAGATAATGAAGAGATTGTTTGTTGTTACGTCTTTAACAATGGTGTTTGTACCCAGGCAAATTCTGCACAGCTACAGGCTACAAAGTTTCCTTGCTCAATGAAAGTGACTCCCACATTGAGTACATAAACAGGGCCAAAATCACCTCTAGATTTCAAAACCCACATATGACCCATTGTTACCTATCCGTTAGGATGAACATTTGAACGGTCATCAGTCATCATTAGGCTACATTGGCTATCCTTCTGGGATTAGTTTACCAAGCACACACATTTTTGCAATGGACTGACATCTCAGAACCACTAAGAAAGAGCTATATATAGCCTAAACTGTGTTCTTTATAAAGTTGGACGATAGGCATGACAAAGTAACAAATTATGCAAGATCAAGTAGGCCGCAGTCTATACACCATATACAACCATTTCTCACACACACGTTTCAGCAGCCATGTAGGGTGAATTGTAACTTGGATCCAGTTGTAGTTAGGTGATCCATTTGTTCATGTCCGATTTACCCTGACCCTGCCTAGTCAGCAGGTACGGGATGGTCCAGGGCTCTCACATTGCTTATTTCAGACACATCGCAGAGCTGTTCAATTACATTTACTATTTTAGTCATTTAGCAGACACTCTTATCCAGAGCAACCTACAGTAATGCATGACATTTTCCTCATTATATTACATTTTTTCCAGGATGGGAATGAACCATCCCACTGCTAAACGAATTCAAGAGTGGTTATATTAACACCATGATACATTTCATGTCCTCTACGATCACCAGACCTTAATCCCTCAATGAAATGGAGGCTTTTGTTCTTGGAGAATGGTACATCTCACTTCACAAGCTGTTATGAAGGCAGCGTGTAGCATGTGTTATTAGGTACTTGGTATGATAAAAGACAAGCAAGACAATGCAGTGCAGTACCTAAATTTGTGTGTTGACTTATGCTGTAGCAAGAACAGTCAGTGCAGTGTTTTTCATTACCATAGATCAGATATTCCCAAAGTGGGGAAAATGAATAGTTCAAAATTAATTTCAATATTCAAACTTGCCTATATGTTTTAGTAATGTTTTCTTGACTGAAAAGTCTCACTGGTGAAAATAATCACCACCTAGTGTCTGGATAAATAACATCACAATGTCAAACATAATATCTAGACCCCTGCATTTTCGAGAAACTGCTCATTTTGATTGCACTCGAGCAATCACTCAAACAATTTTGGCTACTTGCCATCTCAAAAATGTGGTTGCAGCCATTGACAGCTTCTTTTTTGTGCGATACATGGTTGGATGAACCGTGTTCGCGCCACTCACAATCCCAATGATCTGGCCAAAGAGTGGCGGAGCTGACGACATCAGGCAGGGTTAGGGGGAGTTGGGAGGGAGGAAAATTTAAAGAAAATAGAACAAAACTGAAAAAAATTCTGTCAGTTCCACAAGGACAAACTACAAAAATGTTTTGTGTTAATTGGTTTGAAATAAAGAATTGGCTAATGTGTAGCCAAGAATTATTCTGTTTGCCATGCTTACATTTTAGATGAGACACGACTTGGACGTTGGACCAAACAAGGAATTGTGGAAATATAACATTAATCCCAAACAATTAGGAAACAATAATGCAGGACAACTCACAATGGAAGTAGCATAACTATCAATTTTGGGAAAAGTTAATGTACTATGGGACAAGTTAAGCTGAGTCATTGCACTGGCTATGTGCTGTCTATTGAGCCGGACTTTAAAGACTTGGTGATTCCCTGGTTTGCATTCCAGAATGGACACTGATGTGAGCTTCTCTTCATATAAGGTAAGACCAGGCCTATAGACCTCTTAAAGACCATCACACTCGTTTCCTTTCCCTTTCCTGTCTACATTGCCTGTCTCTCCTCTAGTTTGTGCTGTGTTTACTGTACTAAATTGTTTTATTCAGGATATGATGTTCGACACAATGTGTTGCAAAACAGTTGTGACAACAGTTGTACTGTCTATTGGCAGTTGTTAAAGTTGAAACATGTTTTGTAGTGCATCCGTAGGTGGCCCTTTCACTGACATTCTAGGCTATAATAGAGCATTCTGTACTATCATGTAGCCTATCATTCCATCATTCTTGCATATGGCATGTGCTAATGTGTACATAGAAATATTGTCAAAGTGTGTGTGTGTGTGCGTGTCTGTGAAAGACTGATATATAGAGTTTTTTGCCATAAGGCCATTCTTGTGGGTACTTATCTATAGTGTAGGGCAGGCTATAGTAACTTGGTATCTCGAATGTGGTGCAGATGGTTCAGTGGTTAGGGAGTCAGACTGAAGTAAAATTGCTGATTTGTTTCCCAAATGTCGTTATGTCCTTGGTCAAGGCACTTTACCCTAAGTTGCTCCAGTGGAATGTCATTGTACTTACTATAATTTGCTTTGGATAAGAGCATCTGCTAAGTTACTTAAATGTAAATGGTGTGTTGATGCAATGTGAAATTCTGATTGATGTATTATATTATGTATTCTCCCCACCCACCCAATATCACCACTAGCCATCACTGTAGTGGACACAAGAGGTATCACTATGGTATTAATATCCATAGCATCACCCACTCTCAACCTGCGCTTGAGCAGGTATAACTCCCTAGACGATACAAAAGCCTGCACCTCATTTGGCAGCCTCTCCTTCCAATTCTCTGCTACCAATGATTGGAACAATTTACAAAAATCCCTGAAACTCGAGTCCACCGTCCCATCACTACTTTTAAGGCATTACTTACAAATCTACTGCCTGACCGCTGCACATGTTGACTCTACCTCCTCTCTTTTCCCGTTTATGCCCTAGCATACTTATCAAAGCCTTAACGCATATTGCACATAATCAACTGCACAGCTGTCTTTGTATAATTTGCACATTACCATTTTCACCCATGTTCATCATGTACCTATCCTAGTGTCATTTCTCTTGTACTGCCAATTTACATTCCAATAATCTACCTCTCTATTCTTAGACCATATTTGCACTGAATGTACAGTATTTTGAATCTAACCTAATACGGTTTATATGTGTAACTGTATACCTTAATGTTTTTACTTTATCTATAACTTAATGTCACCTTGCAACTTGCGCCTTATCTTGGCCAGGTCGCGATTGCAAATGAGAACTTGTTCTCAATCGATTAACCTGGTTAAATAAAGAAAATCACTATGAGTTAAAGGTGCTATATGTAATACATGTACTGTAATATATCAAAAAATGACGCCAATGCCTCATCAGATATTAAGGAAACATGTTAAGCTGAAATACTATATTTTCTGAAAACAATGCTAATGTCAGTATTTTTTCTTTTGGAAAAATACGTTCCGGGACGGAATTTATGTTTATGTTTTGGCCTGTGTGTTATCAACTGCCCATTTTGACAGCACGAATGGATTGCCAAACATACCTGTAAAAAACGCAAACCCAGCGCGCTACAGCCATGGAAGCAGCAAACGAACGAACGAGATCATAGAGATTATACACAACCTAAAAAACTCTGCATGTTTCTAAATGGTTTCATGACCATAGACGTAGTAAAACACGGTTCGCTTGTCATGATTGCGCTGATCTTGTTCGTCACGTTAGTTTCGATTCTGGGGAGGAGGTGGCGGAGGGATACAACTCAGGTATTTTGAATTTGAACTGTAGTACCCATTTTTTTACGCTGGCTGTCCGTTTTACATATAGCACCTTTAATCATCTAGCAACAAATTAAAATATTGTCTTGCTTAACTTACCCACTGAATGGGTCAACTTAATCATTATCAGAAATATTGCCCCCCCCTGAGAATTTCTTCAGGAGCCGCCACTGCTGCCTGGTGGCTCAGCTTATACTTTTCCACACTGGAATCAATCTGGCTGGCAACTGAGTCTGAAGCCAAGCCTCTAACTTAGGTATCTTAGCAAAGACAGTACAGTACTGCAATATGACATGCTACTTAGCTTCGGCTGGAAAGTTTCCTAAATGAATGATTTTAGAAGTCATCTGAGAACAGTACAGCTAAAATTTGTAAACGTCAAATAACTTTGTAAACTGAATTGATGCTAACGTAATTCAATACACTTACAGTCTCAAAACACCTAGCTCCCCATTCACTGTTGAAAAACCTTGTAATGATTTGCATGATATGGCTATCGACCTCCAAACAATGGTTAGACCAACAGAGCGCAGGTTGCACGTTAATGAAGAGGGACCGGTTACCGACTGTTCCAGAGAGTTATTTACTCCAGGGAGTGGAGTGAAGTGTTGAAGACAGGGATCGGTTGTGTTGGCCCTGGGCAGAGGTGGCCAGTTGAGCGAATGGCATTGCTACAGATAGCGGGTTAGGGGACAGCTGTCGAGCGGGGCATCGGTGGGGCAGCCCACGGTACTAGGTTGTTTCGTCACGCTCAGTGCTGTGTTGTCAGCTACAGATGGTGAAGTGTTAATGTGCTCGCTCTCATACCGTGTCATCAAACCGTACATTTAGTCATCATTAAATGGTCTATTACCGCCACAGAGTGGCACTTGACCTTCGAAAATGATCTACTCTGAAAACACTGCAAGTTCTATGTAGCTTACAGTACAGTGCAATACTCATTTGAAACTTTTACATATTACTTTTTATTCAAACAGATATCACGTTTTGAAGAGAAACTCACCAAATATCTGTTTTAAAGATATTACCTCCATTGTAATTCAATAAACAAAACTGTCTGTGTGTGTGCATATAAACTATGTGTTCCAGGACTGTCGTTCATTGTTGTTATGTTAGGTGTGTATTGCTCTGAATAATTTCATGTTGTTTTGGGCATATTGTTTATAGTAGCCAATCAAAACATACAGTTCGCTATACAAGTCGCTATATGACATCTGTAAGCTGTTCACTGCTCAAACAACAGTTTTAGTTTCCTTACAAGGCACACAGATAAAGTAGGGCAGTGGCCTAGGGCACCTCACAGTAATGCGAAAGAGTTATAATAATGGAGATAGCAGGTTCAAACCCTGGTACAACCACTTCTTAAGAAACTATTACTTTTAATTTAAATAATACTGGTGGGTTTTTCTTTTAAATGGTTAATGGTAAATGGACTGCATTTATATAGCTCCTGCATCTACAGTATATAGCTACTGTAGATGCAGGGATTTTAAATTAAAAATCCCTCGTAAGGAAATTTTTCGTAATTTTATTTGTATTAGGCCCATTACTTAAATTTGAAAAGTAGAATAGATTTTGTAATTTAAATAAAGCCTTGTTTGTTTTAATACTGTTTTAAGAAAGAGGAGAAATATTGTATCCTGTATATCCATTCTTCATTCTACTAATAGAATAAACCAATGGGTGTGTAGCCTACTCTATGTTCCAGAATGCATTCCTGAATCCTGTGTAAAATGTTGTACAGTAGGCTATTTATACAGTATATTAAAGTACAGTTTCACTTTGCGGGACAAAAATGGGTAATGAACGAGATTGTGTTTGTAAGTTGTTATACTGTATACAGTATGAACCAGTAGCGTAACCAAAATAAAAACTGTGGATTATGATTTCTGCAGTGTACACTTACAAAAACAGCCTCTACTTAAAAACATTAGGTAGACTTTTATTATAATATTTCTTCTGCAGTTCCATTAGGCTAAATGTTTGTATGCCCTATCGGAAATATGAAGAAATATGAAATATTTAAGTATAGCTTTGATAAAGATTTGGCTTACTGGAACAAAATACAATTTTGATTCAAAGTTGACTTTCAAAATGTATTTATTTTTTTACTGGCCTTTTGAGGACAGACACATTCAGATGACAGATTTCAGTTACAGTGTGTTGGACACACTCAGGGTTATGGTAGTTTAATAAAACCTGCTACCGAGCAGCTTAGATTCATAGAGTATTTTACAGTTTTTCTCTTTCATTCTACGGACCTTGGTGTCACGTCTGACAATTCAGTGTACAGGGGTCCGTTCTTCATACGTCGCTAACTCAGTTAGCTGGATTTGATTGTTGACGATTTGGCATGATCTTGGATTGTTTGGTTCTTCGCTCATCCTGGACTTGCTGCCATAGCAACAGGTGCGTAAGCTTAAACCTGCTCGGGAGCAGGCTTATTTCATGTAAACAGGATTAGATCATAGATTGTGTTAACCGAAATGGAGTTCGCAGCCATAGTAAAACAAAGTATATTTAGCCTAAATTATACTCCATTATTATATCTACTTCTAGTAGGCCTATACTTATGTTTAACCATAAATGTGTATTTAATATGTTTAAGTATATTTGAAGTATGCTTACAAAATATACATACCAAAATAATATGGCCTATTAGAAGTATATTTTGAATAAATAAAATACATTTCATTTCCAGTAGCTACAACGAAGCATACTTTTTTTTGCAGTTAGTTAAGTTCTTAATATTTCAGATAAATAATATTATATCCCATTAAAAAAAGTAATTGAATCAAGCCCAGCTAGCACAGAGCTGGCGGGAGGCCGGCGGTTACAGCTGACGTTACGATAGCTTTTTGCTCATCATTTAACGGGTGGTCCGTCGGTGTTGGAGCCTGAGTGGTCCACCGGCGGGTGAGCAGAGTTTTAGACAGAGA
>JACXGM010011163.1:0-25367 GCA_016801145.1 Umbra pygmaea | reverse complement strand
TCTGATTACCTCTGCTATCTGAAAACCTTTTTTCCGAATGAGTTTATGGATCGACATACTATGTAATGGTGTTTCATCATCTGCTTTCTTAGTTTGTAATCCCCTATGTTTTCTTGCTAATGACAACTGTTTTCATCTTCTCTGACATTTTCGACCATTATCAAAGCACTTCTTTCAATATGTTAAAATGTCTTTGAAAGACCAAAGCATGTGCAAATTACTACATACATTGTATCTTGGGTGTTATGATATTTTCCAGCTTTTGCGTCACAGCCATCGCGCCTTTGGTTCTGATTTCATAGGTTCTGTTTTTGTGGGCTCCGCGGGTCATCGGGGCGACTTGCACCAGGGGGGACTCGCCAGGGACGGCTTGGACCCCGCCAAAACTGCTTGCAGTTCTAGTTTTGATTGCAACTCTATATTTACTGTAAGAGACTTGGGAAATGTTTAGACATTGAAATTGTAATCGTTTGTTATCCTACGCAAAGCAACATTCACTGCAGCTCAAACCTTGCATAATTTCAATGCAATTTCAATGTAACATTGCTATCTTGTTTGAATGGTATTCATTATTTTTGTATAAACCTGTGTGTGTCTTTTTTGTGTGTATTCACTTGAAACTATTAAATGCTCCCAGGGTCAGTGTAGTCACATTGCAGTTGATGGAAAGAGCAGAGAAAATGGTCAGATTCAATGGTGACCTCTGCAGTTGAGTCTGTTTTACATTCAAGCACTGCCCCTTGCTGAGTTCTGTGAACGGCATCCAGGGTTAAGAGTAATGTCACTTGACACTTGATTCTGGTCATTGCTCTGCTGCCAGAGATACATTCTTTATCATACATTTAAATATACCTGCAGCTTCTGTTGTGCTACTTATTTGCATAGGTGGCAGTTGAACTGTTGTGATGAGACACTGTTAATGAGATATGTTTTAGCGTCAGTGTTATTTGTCTGTGCATGTGTTCCCACATGGCCGTGTCAGCTCTGTTTGATTTTTCCCTTATGTTGAAGGATCCCGCTGTGGGGTGAGGCCTGAGGAGCACGTCAGAGAGGTGGGAGGATGCTGAGCTCACAGCCTTTCTTCTTACACCTCCACATCCCCTTCACTGCCTCATCCGGCCTCCTCTGTGCCTCCCCACAGCTCCCTGCTGTGGTCAGCCCCACAGACACAAAGAATAACAAAGAACCAAACCCTACAACCCTCCCTGTCTCCTCGCTGCAGTACTGCCTCTCCATCCACCATCAAGAGTCAAGCTCCCTGTCAACCATAGACCAAGGTCACGTCTATGGACTTTAACGTCGTTCAGTACTGAATTAACAATACGTCTCTTGAATGATTCACTGCTGCAATAAAATGAGTGATTATCTCAAATGTTAATTATCACTGTGAGACGTGACTGGCCCTTAGTAAATGGCCCTAGTTAACCACAGCTCGCAACAATACTGTATCCAGATGTGAAACGCTGTGTCCATAATACAAAAGTAATCCAATGCCAAAGAGATCATCTATGTAGTTTGGTAGCCAAATGCTTTTAAACTGCATTTCTGTTCTTCTCAATTGCGTAAGCAACGAGTGTGTACAGGGTCTAAATCATTTTGCATGACCTGTTCTCAGCCGGTAATTGAATTGAATATCACTAGGCAGTTAATAGACAGATAACCCTTAGGTACCATATAGCATCTGGCATTCTCACTTGAAACCAGGCATCTGGGCCATCTTGGACAACTGATGTTAGGTCATGTGTCTGTGCAAAATATCTGAAATTAACGAACACAAACGATTATCCCAAATGATAGCTGTTTGTTACGCTCCAATCCTTAAAACAGAAATCTGTCATTTTCTTCCCTTGACAGACATTATAATCTGTATTAGTAATGAAGGTCAAATGTTCCTTCTGTCAGGATGGCACACAGTGACATTTTTTGTCAGACTGAGATGTGACAAAAGGTTGTGGTATTCAGAGCGCCTTAACCTTTCCATTGGGAAGATAACACAGTGCTGTAACTTGGCCTGTTTTTCAGAAAGCTGCATTTTCTAACAATAGAAAGGTGAGACAGGAATTAGAGCCAAACACTTGGGATCAAACATAACAACCCTCCCTTGAGCAATACAATAATTTATGCAAGATATCATCATATTATAAATTACATTAACTATGGAACACCCAGTGTGATAGAGATATCAAATTGATCACTGTTCATATTGTGATACAGTCAGGGTTGATTACAGTAACCTGATTACAAAAAACAATTGTGGTTGGGAAACTACTAACTGTAACAGATTACATTTAAACAGTATCCTACCCAACCCCAGATACAGTACCAACCGAAATGTGCCTGAAGCTCAGGGAAAGAAGCTGGTTCAGTGCAATCTACCATAGTGTGTGTATATAGACTCTGCCAGCAGTGGCTGAAATACTTCAATTATAATGGTCCTGTTTTTTTCATTACCGTTACTGATTATTTGGTTGAATCGATTGGGGAAGACAGTGGTTGAACATAGAGATGGAACCAATGACAAATTTCAGAAGGGGTTTAGGTTAGGCTTTGGAATTTCCTTTTTGTGCTATTCAAGGCAGACTGGATAGAGCAAACCGTATACTGCAGCATATGGACATGTAAATAAGTACACAGAAGCAACTGCCCCAATTACACAAGATGTACTGTCAGAGATTAGGTTCAATGGGAAATGAGTGCAAATCATCTTTGCTTATTCTCTGTATATTTATATAAACAGTATATACTAAAATCAGGTGGATCCTGAATGCTGATAACCATGACACAGGATGCTGTAGCAATAAGGCTTGGGGTGGGGTATATGGCCAATATACCATGGCTAGAATCTGTTCTGAGGGACAATGCTTCCCTGAGTATATATTGGCACGATATCACAAACACCCAAGAAACCTTATTGCTCTTATGAACAAACACAATTAGAGCAGTAACAATTGATATCATGTCATACCTGTGGTATTTAATAGGTAGTGTCATATACCATGGCTATCAGCTAATGAGCATCCAGTGTTCAAACCATCCAATTTATAAGAGATTATAAAATGGTATGACATCACATCCTTTTCACTTTAGATTACTAGGTACAGTAACTTGTTTATAATATCAATAAGGCATCTCAGGTGTTTATGGAATATTGGCAATCTGTCATAGCTAAACACTATTTTCAGGCACTAATGTATTCCTAAATATTATGGCCATAGTCCTATATCATCTGAAAATAGTTCATGCTTTGATGTGAGCCACTTTTTAAGACAGCACTGCTCTCTAGTGGCAATGTGTTGCTAATGACGTTGGAGGACATTGGATTAGTTGAATATAATCTTTCAGAATGTTCTGACAACTAACATGCATGGCTCATGATGCTTTTCGTAAAATCTTGATGAAACTTTTATTTGTTGCTCTCAGACGCTTCCACTTCACAATATTGATAATGACAGTTGACCGGGAGTCCGGGACGATGTTGTAGGGCAGAAATGCCATGAACTAATTTGTGGGAACGGTGGCATCCTATGACACTGGCATGTTTAAAGTTGCTGAACTCTTCAGTACGACCCAGTAATGCCAATGTTGTTCTATGGAGATTGCATGGCTTTTATGCATCTGTGAGCAATGTGTATGGATGAAACAACTGAACTAAAAAATTAGTGTGTCCACATACTTATGGCCATACAGTTAGGGAGCATAAGCATTTGTGAATCATGTCACCTGTTTTGGTTTTGAAAGTGACAACAGGTGCACTGAAGAGGCAACAGCAAGACAACCTCCAAAAAGGGAATGGTTTTGCAGGTGGTGTCCACTGACAATTGCTCTGGTCAGTACTGGTAGCATGAGACAATACCTGCAGCCTATTCGGGTTGCACAAGTAGTCCAGGTCTTCCAAGATAGCACATTCATACAAGCCATCGCAAGAAGGTTTGCTGTGTCTCCCAGTACACTCTCAAGAGCATGGAGGAGATACCAGGAGACGAGCCGTTATACAAGGAGACCTGAACAGGACTAGAAGGGTAAAAACCCAGCATCAGGACTAGTATTTGTTCCTTTGTCCACCATTGGTGCCCCGTTCTCTTCTTAGATGAGAGCAGGTTCACACTGAGCACATCTGACAGATGTGAAAGTGTCTGGAGGCGCCGTGTTGAACGCTATGCTGCCTGTAACATTATTTAGCATGACCAGTTTGGTTGTTGGTCAGTGATGGTCTGGGGAGGCATATACTTGCAGAATCGCACAGACCTCCATGTGCCAGCCAATGGTACCTTTACAGCGTTTAGGTACTGGGATGAAATCCTCAGACCCATCGTCACCTTACGCTGTTGCAATGGGCCATGGTTTCCTCCAGGTGCAGGACAATGCCCAGCCTCATGTGGCCAGAGTGTGGATGCAGTTCCTGGATGACAAAGGCATTGATGCCATTGACTGGTCCTCATGCTCCCCAGACCTGAATCCAATTGAGAACCTCTGAGACATTATGTATCAATGCAGCCGCCGCCACCAAGTAGCGCCACAGACTGTCCAGTAACTCACTTATGCCCTGACCCAGGACTGGGAGGAGATCCCCCAGGAAACCATCTGCCGTCTTATCAGGAGCATGCCCAGACATTGTTTGGAGTGCATACAGTCACATGGGGTCCATACACATTACTGAGTTGCATTATGAGTTGCCGTGGTGAAATTCACATAAGTTGAAAGAGCCTGTGATTTTAATTGTTTCCATTGTGAATTTGAATCCAGCCATCAATCGGGTGGTGATTTTGGTTTCCATTGACTGCTGTTAAGTCATTTTTTTTCTTAACGAATAACACAATGTACAGTAAAGATTTTGGTCCATGTGGCATAGTGGGCTAAGTCGCTGCATTGCTGGACAGTCTGCATCATGATTTTCAGTGGTCTGAGCCTGACTATGGGTTCTCTGACTTTCCCCAGACCTCCTGTACAAGGCATCGCAAATTGGCATAGCGCTGCCCGGGATTTGGGTAGATAAGTAAGATTATCTATCCTGCCATATTGCACTTCAGTGACTCCTGGTGTCTAGATCGGGCGCCTGTTAATTCAATCACAGAAGTATAGTTGTTGAACAAAATCATCTTGTGCATGATCTGACTATAGGTTCCGTGTTGGATGAGCAGTGCGAAATAATTGGCGGCTGAGCAACATGTGGTTGGATGAACCATGTGCACGCTTCTCGCCATCCCACAGATTTGTTCAAGGAGTTGCGGACTGCCGATACATCCAACAAGGCAGGATTAGTGGGAATTAAAAAAAATTAACTAATTAATGAAAAGTTATGTTTGCTGAAAGGAAAACTCCCCATTCCAGCATAAGAACCTTATTCCATCTATGAAACATGGTGGTGGTATTATCATAGTTTGGGCCTGTTTTTCTGCATCTGGGCCAGGACAGCATGCCATCATTGATGGAAGAAAGAATTCTGAATTATACCAGCGAATTATAAAGGAAAATGTCAGTGAATCTGTCTGTGAAGTGAAACTCAAGAGAAGATGGGTCATGGAGCAAGACAACGACCCTAAGCACACAAGAAGTTCTAAAAATAGTTAAAGAAAAGTTAGTGTTAAAGTTTAATGTTTTGGAATTGCCAAGTCAAAGTCCTGACCTTAATCCGATTGAAATGTTGTGAAAGGACCTGAAAGCGAGAAGTTCATGTGAGGAAACCCACCAATATCCCAGAGTTGAAGCTGTTCTGTATGGAAGAATGGGCTAAATTTCCTCCAAGCCGACATTCAGGATGATAAACATTTACCAGAAACATTTTTTTGCAGTTATTTCTGCACAAGGCCGTCGGTCACACCAGATACTGAAAGCAAAGGTTCACATAGCTTTGCACTGATAGATATGTAACAATGGATATTTTTTTTTAATTAATAAATGACCAAGTATAATATTTTTGTCTAATTTGTTTAACTAGGTTCTCTTTATCTACTTTCACGAGTTTTGTGAAAATCTGATGATGTTTTCGTTCATATTTTCGAACACCACTGTATACAGCCCAGGAAATAAATAAAAGACCACAGCAAAATCAGCAGTGTCTCTGGTTTAACTATATATGTCATGGTTTGGGAGTGGAACCATGCCAGTTGGAATTATTTTTAAGTGGGTATTCTGTAATGTCTGCTGACTGTGTCATGGGGTCTAGCTCCTCCCTGTGGCCAGTTTTGGACATGCATCCCATTCCAGTAGTCATCATGGATTTCTGTAATTCTCTATGTTCACACCTGTCTTAGTTTAATCACTCATTACCATTCACAGCTGATCCTTGTTACCATTATACACCTGTTCTCCCTCTCCTTTCTGTTTTGTCCTGTTTTGAGCCTGTTTCGCTGTGGAATTGTAAGTATGTTATCTATTAGTATATTCTGTTGCCTTGCCAGGCGCTGTTTAATATTTCATGGGTTTGATGTAACCCAATGTACTGTAGTTTAGCCAGACTCTGACATTCACCCTTACTCTAAATAAAAGAGAAGCAAGCCACTCTCTGTATTCTGCCTCCTGTTTCCACCACCAAGTGTGACAATTTACAGTATAGATATATCCTATAAAATACAATATTTCTCCCAAATTCCAAATAAAATATTGTCATTCAGAGCATGTCTTTGCAGAAAATGATTACCAGTAGTCAGAATAACAAAAAAGATTTGTGTTGTCAGACCTTGAATAATGCAAAGGAAATATACTTATATTAAACAATTCAATACTTATGTTTTAATTTAGGAAGAGTAAAATTTGGTGTAAAAATAACAATTGGCTTTCATTCATCTTGGCATGCTCTCCAGCATTCTTTCACTTTCATTTTGGATGAATTCATGCCACTCCTGGTGCAAAAATTAAAGCAGCTAGATTTTGTTTAATGGCTTGTGACCATCCATCTTCCTCTTGATCACATTCCAAAGGTTTCAATGGGGTTGATTTAAGAAAAATGTGCAGTGGTCACTTAATTATTTGTAGAGCTATCATTTATATGTTTAAACTAAAAAAATGCAAAAATCATTCAACCAATGGGTGGCATCAGAGGCTCAAATATCTTTTTATTTCTTTTATAACCTTTACGGTATTTAACCAGGTGGGCCATTGAGAACAGCTTCTCATTTGCAACGGCAACCTGGTGAAGATACGGTTTATTGGTGCAAGATGACATAAGGTTACACACAAGCAGTAAGCAAAAAACAAACATACTAAAAGATGCTAGTCGTTGGGCTTGTAGGTACAGGCTTTGCTGTTGAAGAGCATACATTTAGTTTTACTAGAGTTTAGGATCGGTTGGAGGCCAGGGAAGGGTGTCGTATAGCATCAAAGCTCTCCTGGAGGTTGTTTGCAGTGTGTTCAATGTAGGGCCAGATGTATATAGAATGGTATTTTCTGTGTAAAGGTCAGTCACCAGCAGAAAGAGCATTGAACCCAGTCAGAGAAGTAGTTGGTGAATGAATTCAGGCAGTCATTTGAGAAGCCAAAGATATTTAGTCTGCCAATAAGGATACAGTGATTGACAGAGTTGAAAGCTTTGGCCAGATCGATAAAGATGGCTGCACAGTAATGTTTTCTATCAATGGCGGTTGTGACATCATTTAGGACCTTGACTGTATCAGAGGTGCACCCATGACCAGCTCGGAAACCGGATTGCAAAGTGGAGAGAGTGCAGTGGGATTCGAACTGGTTGGTATTCTGTTTGTCAACCTGCTTTTTAAATACTTTAGAAAGATAGGGTAGGATGGATATAGGCCTGTAATAGTTAGGGTCAAGAGTGTCCCCCCACTTTAAAAAGGGATGACTAGGGATTGGACATTTTCCAATCTTTAGGGATCTCAGGGATATGGTTGAGAGATTGGCTAGTAATAGGGGTTGGCTAGGCTGGCTGATTTGTAGGGTCTAGATTTTGCAGTACTTTCAGAACATCAGATAATTGGAAATGGGTGAAAGAGAAGAGGGGGGCTTGGGCATGGTGCTGCGGGGAGCCGTTGTCAAGGGTGGGGGTAGCCAGGTGGGATGCATAGTCAGCCATGGCAAAATTCTTGTTGAAATTCTCACCTATAGTAGTCTTATTGGTGGTGATAATGGATAGTTCAGGTCAGATGAGTCTCGTTCCCAGACACTTCTGCCCAATTTGCGGAGGGTTAAGGTGGACTGTCGCTTTAAATAAGGACAACCAATCTGTGTCACAATTCAATCTGTAAATTTGAACTATCAATCTCCCACTACTGTACATCCTCATTATGTCCTGTAGGCCCCGTAGTGCTATTATTCGGTTAATTTAAACAATGACAAAAAGGGTGCTTCATCAAAGATACAGTCCACAATTTTTGTAATTGCTAAATTATTTTTTAGCCTCCCGATTTTAGTCTGGATGTGTAGTATTTTGTTTAAATTATATGCACAATCTAAGTAGAATCATCGTCTTACCTGACGTGTTCTCAAGGCTATTGCAGGCATTGTCTTACCAAGGGTCAGGCAGGGATTTCCCAACAAATGTGTGACGTATGGTTTGCCAAAGTAGAGGAAGTCTCATTGATAGAGCTGTCAATCAAACTAGAGCTACATGGTGATGTCTAATGGATTTCCAGGGCGAGCACAACCTCTAGACCCAGTAGAACAATAGAGATACCAACCTATACACTTCAGAGAAATAAAGTCCCAAGCAGGGACCCGTTTTAGCTTTTGGGTGCATAAATTCACATTCTTTAGAACCTAGAGTCTAGAATAGATCTAAATATCACCAAAAACGGTGGAATGCATCTTTAAGTCCCTGCCTCACGGCCACCATCAAGAGGAAAGTGTTCCATGCTTAATTGTGCACATTGCTATGATAACTGTTTTCCTCTTCAAATGTAAAAGTGAAGTACAGTAGCACCTGATCATTGTATGCCTGCTCCTGGATCCACTTGTGCAAAACATATTTATTTAAAATATTGTAATTATTTAGTCATTGTCATACTATTTTGTCCTGTTTTTCAATAAATTAACAAAAAATGTTAGATATGTATGACTTTTGTAGCAAATTTTCAACAGTTGGAATTTCTGAATTCATCAGTGGAAATTCATCAAAGTTTACACTTGGCGTTATTGTTACTCTGTCTGTGTTTGTATATGGAAATTTTGTTTGATTACAGTGAACATTTGTTCTCTTGTTTTGCTTAAACCGTCAGACAATCCAAACTAACTCATATTAAATTAAAATCTCATTCTGAACGTCCATCAATTTGAAATAAATTCCAATGTCCAATAAAATAAATATTTGTTGTTGTAAATACCATAATTATAACATGGATTCATGTGGAAAAATTACATAAAATTTAGTGAGAGAAACTATCCAGAAGAATATTCTGAAAGGATATTTGTGTTTTTAAGAGGTGTAAACACATTGTCATAACACATTGCAGTCGTTCATTGTAAGGCCATGCTCATGTGACAACCATATTCTGTAACAAATTGAAAAACTAAAACAACACCACAAAGAACTGCCTGAAAGAGTGAAAACAACACCATATGTAAAAATAAGGGTACATTCCCTTCAATACATCACAACATAGAGACATACATTACAATGTACAACTGTCAACATTTGTCTCATCAAATCAATTTTCAAATGTTAATTCATACAGTACATGTGGTTTTCTGTAGTGTGCACATTTCCTCAGCCTCTATCTGAAATCTGCTCTGCTGACGATGGGAGTAAGGTACAACCTGTGGCTTTGCATGGCAAAAATGCACAGCATAGAAGACAATGTTTGATGTTGAGATGTGTATGCACTGGTTCTTTTGACCCTTGGTCCATCACATAAAGATAATCTTTTGTAGGAGTTCAAGTTCATGAACAAAATGTTCAGGCCCCCTTTCCATTCTGGTGTACCAGATGTAACAGATCAAGAGTATGCTAATTTAGGTTGAGAATGTCTCTCTAGTTGTTGTGTGCTAGAAAAGGGTGTGGATTGGGAGTATCAAGCAGAGCCATGCCAATGTAAGGGCTAACCTTATCTCATAATGTATTACTGGAGAAACATTTAACTTATTCACAAAAGTCTGGCTCATACTGTTTGTTTGTGACAGTCATTTGGATATTAGTTATCCCAGAATCCTGAATGTGTTGTGATTACATTATACCAAGCTCTTCTTTAACAGCAAATCTAATGAAAGTTCTTGGATATTATACATATATATATAATATATATAACAGTACACACAAAAAGAATACAAGGGCAGAGGTGGTTATGCTGGTATCTGACTGGTGTCCAAAAGACCCCTGGTTGTAATCCCCCAAAGTGAACGCTCTGTCTGTCTGTGAGGAAGACGGTTAACGCTCATTTCTCTGTTCTCTTGTAACATTCTTGGCAGGTCGTTGCTGAAAATAGGAATTTGTTCTAAAAAAAAGTTGCCCGGTAAACGATAAAATAAAACTAAATATGTTCCCCTGCAAAAAGCCAAGCCACCATGACTCTGATGGGAGAACGTTCCAGAGGTGAGGTGTCTATTGTGTATGATGAAAGGATGTTGAATTAGACACAGGAAAGTGATAAAGCATATAAAGATAACTAACTCCTTTCTGTCCACGTCTGGCAGAACTACAGAGGCCTTGCTGTGGAGTTTAATCTTATGACGATGACCTCATCACCAAACAGTCCAGGGTATCATTGGTCTAGCCTTATCAGCATTGACGTTGCCCATCAATGCGCACTTAGAGCAGACTACACATTGTAGGTAGAATACAGTAGACTGACTCTGAAATGGGGGATAAAGTTCAGGATGTATAAGGCTCAGGATGCTGAATGACTTGCACGTTTGACAACCTGTTTGCACATTGCATTGTTGCACATCTGACTACGAGAGCCGCAGTGGTGTAAGATAATGTTGGCAAACGGGATGACAAATCACTCAGTTCATTTATTTACATTTGTTGTAGGTCAAACACAAAGCAATACAGAATCTCAGTGAGATAGACAGGCTTTAGTGAAGTCCCTCAATACAATTTTCAATCAACACATTCAGGACAACATGCATTAACCTGTTGGGAGTGTAATTCCCTTTGTTTGTTTGGGTCAAGAGGAAGAACTCCTGGGTGGCAGCTTCTGGCAGAGAAAAGCAGAGAGTGAAAACAACATGTGGCAAAAGAGTAATGCTGTATGTATTTACATGACTGAAATATTTCAACATGCAATTACAAAACGCTAAATGGCAATTTAATGCATGCTGAAACTGAAAAGACACTAAAAAGGTGTGATATTATGTGTTTCAACCCTAATATCCTGTTTGTTGTTACTATAGTTCTGCTGGAGGTGTAGGACACCAGTTGAACACATCTAGAACAACAGACAAAAACTGGAACTAATTTGAAAGGCAACCACTCCAAAGCATCGTTTAACGCTATGTTAGCATGCATGTGATCACCTTCAGAATGGCAGGTCTCCTAACCAATCAGGAGGCTCGTCATCAGAAAGTTGAAAATAGACTTTGTGAACAAGAGAAGGAATAAAAGGAGATACAGTAGGTTAAAATAAAGAGAAAAATGATCAAATCTGGTTAAAATGCATAGATAGGTTGTAAATGTTAGTCAAAGAAAAGGCATTGAGAAAACATGAGAATGTGCCATTCATTAACACAACATTTAACATACAGTGTAATCTCTAGTTATGGCTACAACATAAAGCTAAAAATCAGAATCTTTGGATTTGCATTTACAAGAAAATTGTATGTATTGGAGGTAACTCTGAAATAAAATATGAATATGAATGGGGATTCATACACAAAACAACATTAGACAAGAGCATGTTTGGCCATCACAAATGCTGTCCCCCTGAACAATCCTTTAAGCAACCTGTTTAATATAGTGAAATGCATAATGAAATACTCCCTAATATAACTTGTACAAAATAACACAAATAAAAAAATCATCCTGTATTATAAAGAGGTAACAACTCTTAAGGAGGTTATCCCTGTGTCCACTTCATCACACAATCCTTTAGCTTTGGACATTAGTCATTTGGTTTCTATGACAGGCTGCAGCTACTTGTGGCCTTCACCTGGAATATAACTCTCCAACATACTGGAGACGGTGAGCCATAAAATGAATAATATTTTTTAAAATAATTTTAAAGTACGTCATAGAGTAATAGTGCTTATTACAAAAAGATTTTAATGTAAACTCATCTGTCAAAGAATATTGAAAAATAAAATAAAGTTTGGCCCCGACCCTGATCTGTGAGCTCAGCAGGGTTTAGTAAATGTGCAGTGTCAGCGCTAGTCAGTATGCAATGCCTGCACAACCATTAGGCAACCGTTAACTCCCACACCGTGATCAGACATCAGCTATATGCAAAGGCATAAAGTTAAAGTGCTTCCAATCAGTTGTTCAGTCAGATACCTTTTCCACAAAAGAAATCAGTCGTAACCTGAGTTAAACCAAGTAAATACTGGCTCTATTTTAACACAGCCAGATCCCGAAAGGCTGTCCACAACAGCACTACTGATTGGATGTTTTCAGCAGTCTCACCAGTCACACATTTTAAATTACATACTCCAGCATGCAACTGTATACAGTACATCAGCCTCATGATAAAGAACACACTTCAAGCTATCACACACTTCACAAACCAGCACATAGTTTGGCATATACTGCATGTTATTTCGTCTTTGGTTGGTGTAGCTCTATGACTGACAGCTTCATATTCTTGTTATGAGTGAGAAAATATTAACAAGGTGCTTTTCCACATTGTCAAAAGGTCCTCCTATGATACAGCATTATTGCAAGATACATCAGTTAGTGATCTGCTAGGCTGCAGAGCGTATTGCACATGCTAAGGTCAGGGTTAGGCTCCCCTCCCTGCCTCTACACCAGCCTGCTGCTGAGGTGTTGCTCTAGCCACGACAGTAGGGGCTGGATTGACTGAGAGACAGGGCCAGCCTCAGAGTACATCTGCAGCAGCATCTCCTGAAGTATAATTAACAGGGGCACTCCCAAGCTGAGCAGCTCATAAAGGTAGGCATAGTCCTGTGCGTTGGCCCTGATGTGGAGGCCCACAGCCTGAGCTGTCCCATGCACCCAGAGGCCCAGGCGGCGAGGGGAGTCACACACAGCCCGGGTAACAGTCAGCGGCCAGCTAAGGCTGCTCCTCAGGCGGGACTTGAAGGTACCTGGGGTCTGGCTCCGCAGGCTATCTGAGGTGTTGCCGTTTGGAGTCTGGGTCCCTGGTCCTTCCTGAAGCCCAGATCCATTCTGCCCCTGAGGAAAAGCGGATAGGCCATTTGAGTGTCACAGAAATTACCCTCAGAAATGTACAATAAGTTTGATAGATGATTGTGAGCAATTACCAAATGCGAATGCAATGTCCTCCGATGGGTCAATCCATTTTTTTGTTGATTGAAGTGGAGCTTGCAGTACAACTTGCCTAAAGGATTTGTCAATTGCAATTTAAAAAGAGTTAAAAATGCATGTTCTAAGTGTGTAAAATAACAATACAAACTATTATACTTTCACAATAAAAGAACTTCTGAATCCTACAGTAGTGACCATGTAGCATATTTACACTGGGGGATGTAACACTGACGGACACGTACCCTGCTCAGAGTCGAAGGCGTGGCCTCCCAGGCGCAGGACGGAACCACAAGTATGACAACGAAAGCATTCACGGTGAAAATAAAGCCCCTCAGCACTGATCCTCTCCACCACATACACATGCCTTTGACAGGAGTGACACCTGTCTCCAGAGCCAGGGAACTCCCTCCGCATTGACCCCTGACAAACAGAACGCAGTGTTACAAACACTGTCAGCACAGCAAGTGACGGAAACAAGGAAGTGTTGCACCTGTGTCAGAGTACACCAGTTTGACCCTGAATGGAATCATACTGAGTCTCATCTTCAGTTCATCAAACCTTAAGCAATAATCACCTGTATCTATTTTTCACAATCTTGAATTCAAACGAGTCACAATGATACCTAAAGGGTAACTGTCAGGCAGGGCCTGGGGCATGCCCTTAGGGCCTCACTGAGACTAGGACTGTATTTCAGTCTGGTACAGTCCCAGTGGCTCCGTGCTCAGCCAGGCCTGCTTACCAGAGAAAGAGGTGGATATTCTGGGGGTGAACAAGGGGAGGAGGCCTTAAGCTGGTGGTGAGTCTCATAAAGGTTTCCCAGGGTGTCAGCCCTGGCTGCTATGGCCAGAGACACATTCCCTACAGTCTGCTGACAGGCAGGAAGAAGGAGAGTCAGGGTGGAGAAGACAGGGAAAATAATGAGAGTAAACAGAGGACAGAATGAGGAACACAAAAGTAAAGTGGCAATAGAAAAAAGAGAATTTTACAAATACTAGTGCCAGAATGACAAAGTACAGGACCCATGCCATCAAAATAACACCAGGCAGTGTGATTACTTCCAATCTTTTTGGTCTGCTGCTGCGAAAGTGGGTAAACTTTTTTCACCCAAATAAGCCTGGCTCAGGAAGTAGTGGGAAAAGAGGAGGATATTTAGGAATGCCTCCGCATTATGGTCTGTTTGTGGGCCTGTCTGGATGCTCTGCCCTGACTGCACTGCTGGCTCCAACAGCAAGGAGCCGTCTTAGTACCAGAGGAACACAGTGAACGATACACTCTTAAAAATAAAGGTTCTTCAATGTTTCTTTGTTGGGGTATATGGTTCCTTGAAGAACCTTTAACATCTAAAGAACCTTTCCATTGCACAAAAGGTTCTTTGTAGCGCCAAAAGGTACTTTAGATTATATAAGGGTTCTTCACCATCAATCTCATGTGACCTTACATTTTTGGAGTAGATTTGTATTTCCCATACATTGATATATTTGTGATGGCGTGCCACAATCTCTGCACTGACCACTATAAATAGATTTGTGCTTCCTATGTTAATTAGACTGCAAAATATATTTAAACTTATATTAGTAACATAAAAGGAAACATGTTTAGTTTTGGGCAGTTGGGCATTATTTTGACATTTCTTAATGGCACTAAGAAAAAATAGGTTCTTCAAGTAACCTTTCAGTGAAAGGTTCTTTGGGGAACCAAAAAAGGTTCTTCTATGGCATCGCTGTGAAACCCCCATTTTGGTTCTTCCTGGCACCTTTATTTTTAAGAGTGTATGAGAGGCCCTGGAGTAGCTACAGATGAGTAGCCTGCATGCTTCTCACATTCCATATTTATGAGCCTATGTGTCTGCTTTGTGTTTCTGTGGAAAGTACATGGTGCATGTTATTTTATCAGGCTTGTAGGTCTGGGGGCAGAATACCTGTGCTATAGTGTTATGAACAGGGTGTGGCTTTGGTTTGAGCATGGCAGTGGGTTTTGTTTGGGATGCATGCTGAATCACTGTCGTTACACTGAAAAAGAGACATTTCTGCAGCCTTAATGGCTAAGACACAGGTGTCAAACCAGTTCCATTGAAGTATATGCTAGTTTTTGGTCTTTCCCTTCAATTAATGCACAATTCAGACATAGACTTCCAGGTGAGGGGAGATCCTAACCAATCAGTGATGTAATCAGTCAGTCAGGTACAAGCAAAAATCTGAAGACAACTACAGTAGGCCCTCTGTGGAACCGGGCTGACACCAGTGGTATAACTGGAAGTTACATGCAATTACAACAGGCAAACTAGATTAAACATAACAAATATAGCCAGAAAGAACATAATGTTGGGTTTGTTTGAGGTGCTGCATGTATATATGATGTGGCCATAAATATGCTATCGCACTGAAGCACACAAGATGGATGGACTCACCCCTTCTGACCGATTCCAGGGCTCTCTCTGCATTTCCTTCTTACAAAGGTAAATATCTAGCGCATGAGATTTATTGAGCTTTGTTTTCCACGAAGCAAGAAGGAAAGAGGAGAATAGAAGCAAAGTTAGCCGGATAATATTTGCTTTCAAATGAGATGAAATGGTGAGAAATGGATGTGTTTGTTTGCCCCCTCTGTGAATGAATGTAATGAAGAAACGGTTTGAGGGAGTGAAAATGTGGAAAGGGTGGTTTCTGGACAAAGGAGGGAAGTGAACTTTGGAAAGGGGGCAGTGCGGATGGGAGGAGAGGGTGAGCTTGGACTCTGTCCAAGAGATCCAGACCGGGTGGGAATGGGATAGGGGTTTTGGAATGGAAGTCAGAAAGAGCGAGAATGTAAAAGACTGCATCAGATAGGTGAAGTATGAAGTGGGGTTGCTTTTCCTGAAGAGTCTTTATCCAACAGCAGTGGTTCCCAACCAGAGAGACATTGGCCTCTGGGGGTCCTTGGCGTATCCACAGGGGGGACTTGAAAAGACTCATGACACCATAGGTTTACAGGTAAAATGAATATTATAGGGTACTTCAGGGAAATGCTGGGCAGTTAGTGGTACAGTCACTGAAACAGGTTGCATACCACTGTTGCATACCTAATGCACCTTTTAACAAAGACATTACTTCCTTGTCTTTGGAACAACATTTTACTCAAAAACACAACATTTTATTTATAATTAAAATGAATGGTGCACATTGTATGATGAGTGCTGAATGATCATAGAGTATTTTGTGTGACAGACTGATAAATACATAAGATTGTGACACAAATATGAATGTGGTATCCTGTATAGTTTAGGTAGTAAAACATGATACAATACATGCAACACCAGGGTTGTTGGTTCAAATCCCACAAAGTCCAGGGCAGGACAGTATGATAATGTATGCCCTCCCTATTACTGTAAGACACTCAATAGAAGATTGTGTGCTAAATGGCTTTCGTAATCAATAATGTTAAAAGGTTACAATAGAATCTAACGCCATAACACCCACAATCTCTGTAAGTCCCATGCATCTGGAAATTACAATTCCAGATTTCTTGGTTTGATTTTCATAAGGGACGGTTGAAAGGGAAAAAGTATGCCCTATCCACTTTAAGTCGGTCTGGGTTTGAGTGTCTGCTAAATGAATAATACGTATTTGGATATGGAGTCAATGAAAATTATGAAAGAATTCTCTGGGTAAGGGATGAAAATGTAGAAACTGTGACATAGAGAAGTGTTTTTGGCGTGTTTTTTTATCGGAAGCAGAGAGGATGGGAGGAGAGGGAAATGTTTGTCTTATCCAACAGATGTAGACCAGGGATTGAATGGGAAACTGAGCATGTGTAATGGAAAGTCAGAGGGTGTGATATCACCAGTATCTGATGGGAGTTAAACGTTAGCTGCTCGGACTTAAGTTTAAAGTACTTGTTTTCCAGTTCACTGCATTGCACTTGAAGTACTACATTTAAAGTACTATATTTAAAGTACTTATTTTCCAGGTCACTGCATTGCATTGAAAATTCTACATTGAAAGTACTACAGTACATTTAAAGTACTTGTTTTCCAGGTCACTGCATTGCATTTAAAGTACTATATTTAAAGTACTACAGTACATTTAAAGTACTTGTTTTCCAGGTCACTGCATTGCATTTAAAGTACTATATTTAAAGTACCACAGTACATTTAAAGTACTTGTTTTCCAGGTCACTGCATTGCATTTAAAGTACTATATTTAAAGTACTACACTATATTTAAAGTACTACACTATATTTAAAGTACTACACTATATTTAAAGTACTACAGTACATTTAAAGTACTTGTTTTCCAGGTCACTGCATTGCATTGAAATGGCAAACCAGTTATATTGATGTAAATAACGGTGTATGGTCCGAAGCAGTATACTAAAGTATACTTTAAAATAAAATAACATTTAAAATATAACATCAACTTATGTTGTATAAATTAATTATAACATAAATATATGAAAAGTACACTTATTAAAATAGTATTGTAAATCCCCCCCAACTTTCGGTAGACTATACTGTACATCAGCCGCGGTCGGTGGATCTTAATTGGGGAGGACGGGCTCGTATTACGCTCAGAACCGGAGTGAATGGAATGTGTGCAAATCAAAAAAACAATTGGTTTTGTTCGTTGCGCACCATTCCATTCACTCCGGTGCCGAGCGTAATACGAGCCCTTCCTCCCCAATTAAGATCCACCGACCGCGGCTGCTGTACATGTACCTTTATTACACTTCAACACAATAAATACATTTTCTTTAAAGACATTGTTTGTTTTACAGACTGTTTATATAATATAAATATAAAAACATTAAACTTTAATTTATTTACATTAGGTTAAGTGATTTGGGGTAGCGGTCTAGACTCACGATGTCGGAGTGCACATGAACCCTGGTGACAGGTGTTGGTCCCCGGCCTCGGCTGGCTGTCTGTAACCTTCCTCTCTGCCTACATATGTCTCCCTAGCCTCTCCTTCTCTGCCTACATATGTCTCCCTAGCCTCTCCTTCTCTGCCTACATATGTCTCCCTAGCCTCTCCTTCCCACTGTCCGATCAAGAAAATAAGAAACCCCAAAAGCAATCTTTGAAAAATGTTTGGAAAGCTTATTCAACAGTATTTATTTTTGCTCTTCATTTGCTCTTCAATTTAGATAATTTCCATTATATTTTAATTAATTTTATCATAAACATAGATGCTATATTAAATATATAAGGTATACTTGTATTATTTAAATTGTATTTTTCTTTGAAATGATTTTTGAATGACTAAAGACATTATCATGATAAAAAGTGAAAAGAAAAACATACACGATTGAGGCACAGACATATATGTGATTCTTTTATCAGATTTTGGAGAATCGAAGATGAGGAATAAACATGAGAGATGTTTGAAACTGGTATTCCTTAGCAACGGTATAAGATTGTCTATTGGGCTGGGGTCAGGGAGTACGGGATCATCAGACTGAAGTGAGCCTGGATATCAGATTCAGGCTTAAAAGGGCAATGAGAAAACAGAGCTATGGAAATTCAAAGACAAAACTTTTGGTGCAAGATATCCATGCTGAGATGTGCACACAAAAGTGAATTTACATGATTTACCATGCACAGCATCACAGGAAGTGCTCATACAATCTAGCTACCTTTCATTCTGAGCTTTTTTTCTACATGCCAGTCTCAGCCATAATATTTTTTTGTAGCTTTAAAAACAAAGCTTGATGTGTTTTCATAGGGCTTCTTCAAAGCCATGATGTAGTGATGTATTAAGCCCCTTAAAGTTGATTGCAAAAAATATATATATTCTGTACAAGAGAAATGTCCTACAATAACCTGCAATAAACTGTGTTTGCTGTGTTTAGGCTCAGGCCAGGAACAGATCAAATGCGTCAAGCATATTCCTTTTGCCGACAGTCCATTCATTCCAATTTAGTGCAATTTGAACCGCTATAACTCGGAGTCACATTCAACTCCATTGGAATGGACGAACGTCTGGTGCACTGCGTGTTGCTTGATTCATTTGGTCTGTTCCCAGCCTCAGTGCAGCTGATGAAACATTGCAGTTGAAAGTCAGTCGCCCAGTGAATATATTTAATAATGTTTCTGAATATGATGGATGGCGAGTAACATCGCAGGAAGGATTACTGTATGTGTGCAGAAGCAGTAATGCCAAACAAGGCCAAATACACACCACCACAAACACACTCAGTGAGAAATGCTGGCCAGACTGGGTTAGGGGTCAGATAGTCACCTGGAACGTAGAGGTCACATCCCCTGAGAACAGTGATCTGAGGTGGACCGCTTTCTCCTTGATACTTTTATTTTGAAACTCTCTAGCATTCTGGGTCTGAGCTTTCTTCTGCAGGATACATAGCATGAGACACAGAGACAAAGAACCCCAATCAGAAGGCAGCTGTGCCCTCAACACACTAACACACACTGTTAATAAATGGGTCTGAACAGTAAGATTATTAAGGAGATTATTAACTCCTCAATCAAGGATTTCATTTATATGGAATGTTTTATTCCATGTTGTACCTATTGTAATATTTTAACCTGCCCTCCTGCATACTTGTGGCTGGCTTAGCCAATTATATGAGCCATACTAGTGATAGTAGCTGGACTCGCCAAAACATCAGGAAACTCAACAGCAATTTCAGGGCTTTTCAAACTGTAGAAACATACACTGAACAGAAATATAAATGCACCACTGTTGTTTTTGCCCTCATTCATCATGAGCAGGACTTAAAGTCCTAAGTTTTATTTAACCTTTATTTAACCAGGTGGGCTCGTTGAGAACAAATTCTCATTTAAAACGGCGACCTGGCGTTCAAAGTTATATGTTAAAAACAACGCCTATTTCTCTCAAATATTGTTCACAAATATGAATCACAAACAATTCAGTAGGCTGCGGAGCTGGTCGTGGTGCTGATTCCATCTGCTGTGACTTTAAATCCCTGCGTGGGAGTTGTCAGTTTCGCTCCCTCAAAACATGCGACATCTGTGTGATTGTGCTGTGTGATGAAACTGCACGTTCATTTTAAAGTGGCCTATTATTGTGGCCAGCCTAAGGCACACCAGTGCAATAATCATGCTTTCTAATCAGCATCTTGATATGTCACACCTGTGAGGTGGATGGATTATCTTGGCAAAGGAGAAGTGCTCACTAACACAGATTTAGAAAGATTTGTGAACAATATTTGAGAGAAATAGGCCTTTTGTGTACATAGAAAGTCTTAGATCTTTGAGTTCAGCTCATGATAAATGGGGGCAAAAACAAAAGTGTTGCATTTATATTTATGTTCAGCGTATCAAAACACTGTAGGTAAAGAATTTGAACTGTGGCTTGTCCTATTTTGCCATTGCTTTAGACAGTACAAGTTACACACTTGAGTTGTAGACCTTTATGCCCTTAAGGAAATACTCTGGTCACATGATCATCCATCTGAAATCTCCATTCAGCTGAAATGTCCCACCATAAATAAGAGACAACTAATTCTACCCTTTAGAAGCACAAAAAGCTTTGGAAGAACTGGAATAATGTATGGGGTAATCCTGTAACCGGAATTCATGTATTATTTAGAAAATAGACAGATTTTTCATATTGACATGTGTAGCCCACACCTTCACAAGATGGAGAGTTCATTTTGGAGCACAGTGTGGTGCTTTATTGGTGAATCTGTGGAAAAATATGTCTACAAATAAACATCTTCCTTTAGGTAGATAGATGGCACGGTACATTTTGAGGGCCATTTTGATTACACAGATTATGACAAATTTTAGCTATCACTCCTCACTTTTATATCGTAACGTGCTCCTCGATAAGTAGCTGAGAAACCGATGGAGACACATGCATAGACCAAGGCCACAGGAACTGGCCAGTTGGCAGCATGTCTCTGCCAGTATTGCCATTGTGGTCAGCCTAGATGATTAGGGGTTGACTCCACCAGCTGACTATGTGTAATATAATGGTAAATGTATAATCATGGTTAGCTAAATATTATTATCTCAACATATTTAGCCTTTTCCTACGAGGATGTCTTATATGACCTAACAGATAAAGACACTAGTTATAGAAAAAGACAGAACAGCCAAAGAGAAATGGACAAACAGAAGACAGAGGAGAAAAGGAGATGGAAGTAGGTCACCTGAGAGATCTTTTCCTCCACCTCCTGAAGGCGGTGAAGCATTCTAGACATGGCTAAGACTGCTGAGCGGAGAGAGGGAGAGGGGACAGTGCAGTCTGCGCTCACTGGCTGTTGGGCTTGAGAATGAACCTGCGTCTGTTCAGCCAGTCTGGGTGTCCTGGAGGTTTGGTCTGGGCTGGGTGAGGGGTGGAGCTTGGGTTTGGACTGAGACTGGTGTTGAGGATGGACCTGGGAATGAAGCTGGGCTTGGAGCTGGGGGTGGAGCATAGGTTTGGGTGGAGGCTTGGGTGGGGAGCGAGCAGTGCACTCAGCTGCATATTTGACACAGGTTGCAGACTGAAAGGGGAAACAGCACATGTGATCTGTCTCTCAGTCTTGATGTAAAAACAATGAAGCAAACAGGCTCTATTACGGTAGTGGAGGGAATAGAAGAGAGATTTACAGTAGGCCCCGTGCATTCTTTTAGTATGGGAATCTACTTCAATGGGGAGATATTTGACACTTCAAAGCTACAAGCAGCATAAAACACTGTGTCCAGGTAACTGATGGCTGTTTTTATAGTGAGTGATTGTACATTAAAATGTAGACATAGTACAATCCAGAATCTCGATTTAATCTCTGTTGCATGTAAAACTGGTAGTGTATTTTGGGTCTAAAAAGGCTTCTTGACATGTCAAAGTTGAAAGGCACTAATGTTTTAACCCTTAAACATTATTCACTATTATATTATGCATAATAATTCGGTTTCCTCATGGTGCAGGATTACCTATTGTAGTATTCTTTGATATTATCATTTAAGAATAGAGAAACCAGTTTCATCCAGCAAATCCATATATTTATTTAACCGTTCACCTGTCAAGCCTGTGCTTCATTTTCCACTGACGTCTCCCACGTCACACCGTCATATCCTGTTCTATCCACTTCATAGTGATTGGATACAGGAATATTACACCTATAAGCCAACTGGCTCAAATGAAGATATTCAGTGGTGCCTCTAGCGTTTTGGGGACCCCATGTGGTCAGTGCCCAAATACTCCTGACTGACATGACAGCTGCTGATACACTACCACATTTTGTACTTTTCTTTTCAACTGCTAATGTACAACCACCTTGTAAATTCTACTTCTCTAACTCAACTATAAGTTGAGACCCTACTTGAGTTCCTAGGTTCCAGTGCGTAGTCTGCGTAAAGAAATAGTAACGTAATTACTACAGCAAAATAGAGTAACTTGAGAGTGTATTTAGCAAAGTGTACCTGCTGGGATATGTATAAATCAGACTATGATGACCATGTCTGCTCCACGCCTCTCCCTGCATGTTTGGAGTGTGGCTGTATGGGTTCGGCTGCCTGAGCTAGATAAAAGCACCGGGCCTCTGTCAGGTCTGTGCTGTATGGTGGACAGGCCCTGCCAGTGCCCCACTCACAAAGATACTGAGACTGATTGTGTTTGTTTGCCAGTATGAAACAAAAGCCAATAAATAAAAGAAATACAGAAAAGGAAGCAAGTGACTGTGCTTATGAATAAACAGAAGGTATTGAACTGTAAATCTACACCTGGCTCTTTACATTGGACCACAGCTTTTTATATTTATTTTATTTTATCTTTATTTTACCAGGTGGGCATGTTGAGAACAGTTTCTCATTTGAAATGGTGACCTGGCCAAGATAAAAGTGAAAGGTGCACGATGACATAAAGTTAAACATGAATTACACAACAAGAATAAAAATGGAGTAAAAATAAAAGCAGGGTGCGGATCTTCAGAGTAAACGATGTAAGTATATGTACACCATTGTTTTAGTTAGGCATATATCCATAGCATCTTAGCACAAACATGCCAGGTACTACACCTTACAACAGTAGGGTACAAGCTATGGTAGACCTGAGGGAAGGTGAATGGAGGACATCTGTGAAGTTCTGACCTGTCTCCGAAGGGTGCAACTAGGGGTGCTCTCCTCAAACTTGGCCAAGAGCTGGGAGGCCATAGAGCGGACCTTGTTCTCCTTCACCTCCTCGCCCACACAGGTTGACTTTTGACTGGAACAGTTTGAGGCCTGTCATGGGAATTGAACAGTTAAGTTGTCAGGGTCAAATGGTAATTTTACAGTATTGACCGTTGATGAATGTAGAATGTCAATGTTAAAATTAAATTGTCATAACTAACCTCTTGTAAATAACTGCAGACTTTTCGTCTCCTTTTGTACATTGTGTCAGTATCTTCTAATGGCTTCTCATTCTAAAAGCAAAACATAATAAATTAATATATATTTCAGACTGTACTTACAAGTAAAAACATGAAAAAATCTGTATTCATATAGGCACTGTAAGCCGTGACTAAGGCCCCACAACAATACATTTTTTACAGTCTTATAGAAGCAACTTAGTAGATGTAAATGTCACGGAAGAAAAGAAGAATGGTTTAAGGGTCCACACTCAAATAGAGTATGTTACATAGAGCTCACATTATCATAGAATAGTACTGTATGTTACATAGAGCTCACATTATCATAGCATAGTATGTTACATAGAACTCACATTATCATAGCAGAGTATGTTACAAAGAGCTCAAATAATCTGTATTTACTATTATGTAACATAGACCTCACATTATCATAACAGAGTATGTTACATATAGCTCACATTATCAGTATATCTCAGTATGTTAAACAGAGCTCACATTATCAGTATATCATAGTATGTTAAATATAGCTCACATTCTCATAGCACAGTATGTTACATAGAGCTCACATTATCATAGCAGAGTATGTTATGTAGCGCTCTTATTATCAGTATATCATAGTAGGTTACTAAGAGCTCACATTATCATAGCATATTATGTTACATAGAGCTCACATTATAATAGCAGAGTATGCTATGTAGCGCTCTTATTATCAGTATATCATAGTAGGTTACTAAGAGCTCACATTATCAAAGCATATTATGTAACATAGAGCTCACGTTATCATAGCATAGTATGTTACATAGATCTCCCATTATCACAGCATAGTATGTTACATAGAGCGTACATTATCATAATTTCATAGTACGTTACATATAGCTCACATTATCATGGAATACTATGTTGCATAGAGCTCACATTACCATAACATAGTATGTTACGTAGAGCTCAAATTATCATAATTTCATAGTATGTTAAATAGAGCTCACATTATCACAGCATAGTATGTCAAATAGAGCTCACATTATCATAGCATATTATGTTACATAGAACTCACGTTATCATAACAGATTATATTATGTAGAGCTCACATTATCAGTATATCATAGTATGTTACACAGAGCTTACATTATCATAGCATAGTATGCTACATAGAGCTCACATTTTCAAAGCATAGTATGTTACTTTGAGCTCACATTACCATAGCATAGTATGTTACATATAGCTCACATTAACACAGCAGAGTATGTTATGTAGAGCTCACAATATCAGTATATCATAGTATGTTACATAGAGCTCACATTATCATTGCATGGTATGTTATATAGAGCCCACATTAACATAACATAGTATGTTACATATACCTCACATTATCAGTATTTCATAGTATGTTACATATAGCTCACATTATGATAGAATACTATGTTACATAGAGTTTACATTAGCATAGCAGAGTATGTTACGTAGAGCTCACATTATCAGTATATCATAGTAGGTTACACAAAGCTTACATTATCATAGCATAGTATGCTATATAGAGCTCACATTTTCAAAGCATAGTAGAGCTGGGCGATAATTCAATATTTATCGTTATCGAGTTTTTGAAAATAATATCGAGAAGAATATCCCATATCGACATATCGCGATAACAGCTGGATTGGTTCTGAAACAAAGAAATATCCAACAAATGAGGAGTATTTCATTTTGCTTGTAGTTCAGTTTTACCTGAAACTTCTAAACAGAAATATAACAAGGTC
>JACXGM010011162.1:0-25368 GCA_016801145.1 Umbra pygmaea | reverse complement strand
ACCACAATACCACTTCCTGAATAGAGCTGGGGCTAATAGTGTCTGACACACACCACAGGTACATGTAATTGAAATGTAACATGAACATTTTGAATATTACATAATGGGAACATTTAAAGATTTTGTTTTTAGGTAAAACACAATGTTAATAAATAATGTAGCATATTGAAACCCAAAAAGTAGTTTCTGGAACCTAGCGCCATTGGACATGTTACCAACGGGGAATGTTATTTTTACTTTCATAAATGGCATATTTTCACTTTTGTAAATAACATTAGGCAATTCAGGCACCCCCTTATTTCCATGTCTTGAATAGAGCTGAGACGTCATTTATGTAAGTAGACACTACTGGTACATAATGGGAACGTTAAATGAAAAATTTTATTTTTAGGTAAACATAAACATTACTAAATAACGTAAGGAGGCATATTGAGAGACCCTTAAAAGTGGTTTCTGGAAACCACCCGGAACGTAACTAACGTCATTGGACCTATGGTACCAACAGGGAACATTATGATTTCTACGTTCAGAAATCACTAAAAGGCGTCTCTTAGTAACGTTTGTAATTAACGTTATTTGGACATACCGGGGCCCCCACATTTCCACGTGCTGAATAGAGCTGGGACGTCATTTATGTAAGTAGACACTACTGGTACGCATTGGGAACGTTAAATGAAAAACGTTATTTTTAGGTAAACATAAACGTTACTAAATAACGTAAGGAGGCATATTGAGAGACCCTTAAAAGTGGTTTCTTGAAACCACACGGAACGTAACTAACGTCATTGGACCTATGGTACCAACAGGGAACATTATGATTTCTACGTTCAGGAATCACTAAAAGGCATCTCTTAGTAACGTTTGTCAATAACGTTATTTGGACATTCTGGGGCCCCCACATTTCCACGTCCTGAATAGAGTTTGGACGTCATTTTTGTAAGTTGACACCACAAGTACGTACAGAACACGTTTCCAAATAACGTTATAAGGACTGAATTTGGTACAAAAATAACTTTGTAGCGACGTCCTGGGACGTAATCTTGTTAGCTGGGGATATATCTGCGTCATTGTCAGACCACCAAATCCAGGTAAACTCTGACAAAATGAGCTGCTCTTTTTCTGTAGGAAGTACTCTCTACTCTGTGACATGTCAAGGCTGACATCTGCAGAGTGCCCCCTCCCAGAGAAGAAAGAACATTTGTGTTAACCTGGACAACTCCCTGTCATTCTTTGCTAATATCAAGGCTCCTGCATGTAGAGTACATCCTTGACTCTCTCAGCAGAGGTAGTAATCCAGGCACTGGTCATTGCACATCTGGATTACTGCAATTCACTGTTGATCAACAAACAACTGCAACTTGTTCAGAATGCGGAGGCCACTCACTACTAAGTTGTCATGTTTTCACATAACATTTTTGTATGCACTTACTATAAGTCACTCTGGATGGGAATGTCTGCTAAATTATATAAAAAAATGGTTATAGCCAAAACATGTTATGCAACAATATTGTGCCTCACTTTCCAAAACTTGGCGATCACAATAGCAGCCAAAGGCGGTTATGAATGAAGGCGGTTATGAATGAAGGCGGTTATGAATGAAAGCAGTTATGAATGAAAGCAGTTATGAAATTCATACTTTAAGATGCAAATTAAAGATAATGTTCATGCTCCAATATGTGTGCTGGTTTCATCTTCAAGCCTTCTCAATCAAAAAATAGCTTCTGCTCTTTGAATGGGAATGGTGGATATGACTCCCTGGGCCCATGGCCTTGGAGGGGTCCACTACATTGTGGATTTGCATATTTCAGTTGTTATTGTCATTTTATTAAAGAAACTGAAACTGTTGTTGATGAATATACCACTCACATTCTCTAAAATGTAATTGTTTGATATTTCCGGGTCCCCCTCCACTCCCTCTAATAAATAATTTCGATAAAACGATTCTAACACTAATATTGAGTTGAATATTCATTCAAACAAGCTATCATGTAATCGACTTCATAACTTCATTTGCGACGTGCAGAAGGCATTACAGTTGTGCTCAAATGTTTACATATTCCTGGAGATTTGGTAAAACATGTAACATTTTTTAAGAAAACATGAGTGAAATTTTCAGCCCAGTCTAGCCATATACAGCGCAGCGCAGATTGGCCAAACACATACATGTCAGCCAAGTAAAGCCCAGCCAAGTACAGGACATTGAAATTCAAGTTCAAAATAGTTTTGCAGAATACATGTCGATACAGTGTGCTCTTTTCTTCACTTCTCAATGACACATACAGTTAAACATCTTAATAAAACCAAATCATATAAAACATTAACCAAATAATACATTAGCCTATGTAATGTAGCATAGGAAACATATATACAAACAGAGAAGTGGTTTTCAACCTATTCCAATCCAATGCCCCCCTGTGTACAATAAGATGTTTCTGGACCCCCTTAGATAAGAGATACAAAAACAAGAAAACTGCACATTTGTATTGGTACCATCAGTATTACTGTTTAACTGTAACAGATGTCCCAGGATGGGACACCTGTATGGCATCAGATTAATGTCAAAACACGCAAGCGCAAAACATACCTCCACGAGCAAATTATATAATTTCACTGGCGCAGATACTACTCTTTGTGCACCAATTCAACATTTGAGTGTAAACAGGCACGTGCGAGCAAGAAACAAAACATAGGGAGAGGGAAAGAAAGGCACCTGCACATATAAATTTAAGCAGCACGCACACAGAGCAGCCAAAACACGCCCACGAGTGTCTGATTCACGAGTGCTGGAGGGCATAAGCTCTCGCAGGTAAATTCTGCGCTCGAAGTTAATTTCTACGCACGCGGAGTTGATTTCTACGCGCGTGGTAGAAACTGACTTTTGACATTTGGGGGCGGAAACCAAGGGAGACAATGGCCCTCCTATGATTGGTCACTTGTTTTTCAACACCGTGAAACCTTCATTGGTTAATTTATCAGGTAACACATACTCTCCCTTCAAAATATCAGTCCAAACATTAATCTCACTAGTAATCTACTGCAGAGTAGACTGTGTACAGTTGAGACACCTTAAATAACTAGCTTATGCAGCAAGCAAAAGTTGTGATTTTAGCTGTGCACATTCATATTATTGTCCTCTTTGATCGTGGGAAATTTGAACACGGACGCATCTCCGATCTGAAGATATCGACAAACGTTTTTTTCTAAGGTACGACGTTCACTTCACCATGCACACTCCACAATTAATAGTTTATTTTCCTTATGTGGCTGTTAAACGTAACTGGTATCATCTTAAATGTTATTCTGTGCCCTAAAAACTGGCATATTTCAAGGTATTGTGCCATGCAAGGTCATTGCAAAATGTAGAGAAATGTGCAAGGTGATAATATTCCTTCAAGATCGGAAACATTGATAGCAAAGACGTACAGTATACTGTACAAACTTGACAATATTTTTCTCCATTCCCTTAGTTGTATATATTACAAAAGCTGTAAGGCACTGTACAGTAAACATTACTATACTTGTAGTGCACTGTAAAGAATAGTACAATACCTGTAGTGCACTATAGAGTATATATTACAATACATGCAGTGAGATGTTCAACATTACAGTATGCAGTGGCCTCAAGAGATTGTGTCCATTTTTTTCAGGAACTGATTTAGACTTGGTACACCAGAAGAATGTGATTAACTACCAGATATAATAGAAATTTGAGAGTCTTAAATGTCTCCAGGCTGGGAGTTGAGACCCAATGATCTAATATATAATATTGCTATTTATTAATGTCTAATAAAAATATTGTTTATTTTATATCCTCCCTTTCACAGATATTCCAGCAACACAAACATCATCAACAAAAAAGCACTTTGACCAAGAGCTTATTTAGAAGGCTAAATTTAAGGGGGAGGACTGCGCATGTACGGTTGAAAACGGCAGGAGGAACGCCCCGGACAGAACGCCAGTGTACTGTAGAATATGGCAGGAGGAACGCCCCGGAATGAGCCAAAATCATGGCTGACATTCATCTTCCTTGACTGCAGAAACTGGAATATAAAGAAAGTTTTGTCTCTAAAGTCTAGAACAATTGAATTGGTAGCGGAAAATGGATATTACAGTTGTGCTTTCTTTCTTCAGTGAAAGCATACAACCGATCGTTTGTTAGTTCGTAACAATGATCTGTGCATATCCCTACCACACAACGCTGAGCTGTGTGGTAGAAATGTAGATGATTATTCACAAGGGATAGGCCTACGCCAGTATACAATTTGAATGTTTCTTCTAAATAGACTGAGATAAAATAACATATTCCTTTGCAGAGAGTCGAACATACGACGTAGGCATTTACTCCAACTTCCAAGCCACCTTACCCGCTATGCCACTTGGCGGTGCAGCTGAGTAAACAAAATAGTGGACACATATACTAACGTTAAGAAATATAATTTAAAGGAAATACGATGTAGCCTATTTAAATTTTGTTGAATAGATTATAGTACAGCTATAATTGTGTACAGATTATAATAAAACAATCAAATACCTTAACAGAGACCTCTGGCACATACCTTAAGGCGGTAGACCTCTGGCAGGCTCCGTGACGACGTAACGGTTAGCCACCAGCTTACACTGCGTTATCTTGCCTGCTTGAGCATTGTTGTTTCACGGTGCCGTCTTCGGTATTGCTCTATACACTAACAGCCAGCTAAACTCTCTCCTAACATCAAGACTCTGAAGACAGTCTTTTCCACGTCCACAGGTTTAATGACGTTACAAGGAAAGTGTGACTGTAACAAACAAAGACAGACTAATAAATTCTATTCTAACTTTTAACATACAATATAGCATACACAATGCTTAGAATGTAATTTCATTTGTTCATATATTTCCTTTCTACCATTACACAAATAACACTGACAAACTAATGATCTATTAACCTATGTAATTATTTTAAAAGAGTGAATGTTATCCGTTTTTTTAACGTTTTTTTAAACGAAAATGTAATGTAGCAGGTTCATGTGAGATGAGGTTTCACAATAAGTGGTGGATGGCAATAAGACATCAGAGGCTACAGTACGATATGGTATTTATTTATCCCAATATTTTATTAATTAGGTCTTTGCTGATATATTTTTAGGATAGTGTAGAGCCGTCATGCTCAACAACACACATTTTCATGAACATAGTCTAAAATGTGATTTGAAGAATGACAGTTCCGGCACCTACTTGATCCCACTAGTGAATGTGAATTTAAAGGGTTGGTTGCCCCTAGTTTCCATCCCGCTACAACCAGGGTTAATTCATGTGCCCCCAACCAATTGGAGTTAGCTATCCGTGTCACAGACAGACCAACGAGGTTGTGCTATGTAGGCCGGTGCTCAGCCGCACTCGCTCACCTTCATGCACAGGGAGGCCGGTACCTCCCGGTACCCAGCACACCTCCATTTCTCACCACTCCAGAAGGTAAATATGTCTCAGTTGATTTTATGTGGTATGGCGGGATAACAGTATGTGTGACGGGTTGTAGTTTGTGCGCAAGTCAAGTATGTATGTATATGCGAGTGAAGTATATGTATGTGCAAGTGAAGTATGTATGTATATGCGAGGGAAGTATATATGTATATGCGAGGGAAGTATATATGTATATGCAAGTGAAGTATGTATGTATATATGCGAGGGAAGTATATGTGTATATGCGAGGGAAGTATATATGTATATGCGAGTGAAGTATGTATGTATATGCGAGGGAAGTATATACGTATTTGCGAGTGGAGTATATATGTATTTGCAAGTGAAGTATATGCATATGCGAGTGAAGGATATATATGTGCAAGTGAAATATGCATATGCGAATGAAGTATATATGCACATGCAAGTGCTTTGTATAAGTATAAATGTATGTGCAAGTGAAGTATATATGTATGTGCAAGTGCTTTATACAAGTATATATGTATATGCAAGTGAAGTATATATGTATGTGCAAGTGCTTTATACAAGTATATATGTATATGCAAGTGAAGTATATATGTATGTGCAAGTGCTTTGTACAAATATATATGTATGTGCAAGTGAAGTATATATGTATGTGCAAGTGCTTTGTACAAGTATATATGTATGTGCAAGTGCTTTGTACAAGTATATATGTATGTGCAAGTGTATAGTACCAGTATATATGTATGTGCAAGTAAAGTATATATGTATGTGCAACTGTATAGTACCAGTATATATGTATGTGCAAGTGAAGTATTCAATTTTGGCCTAGGCGGCTTCTCATAAAGTACTGCTTCTTCTTGACATGTTGCTTACTGACATCAACGATCTATTTCGACCTCACTCAGACCGTCACCACGGGCTTACCTTGAATGATGCAATCCTTCAACCTATTCTCGAGACATTAGCTGTGTCTCAATGAGAAGGCTGCGTCCTCCAAAGGCCTTTCTGCGCTGTGTCGGAGATGTTAGCGTGTCTCTAATAAGATCGGTCACAAACATGATCCCTGCACGATCTAATCTATAGCGTTTTATTGACTCACTGTCATCCATTGTCTGCAACACATTTCTTCTCCCTCTTCATGATTCTGCCGTTTTCACCTCTACTGAAGGAACTCTTAAGCCTCTTAAATGTCCTCGTCTGTACTCCTACAAATTTTGCCCTTAGGACCTCTTTTAAGAGTTAAGATGCTTTGTGAATTACTTTTTTCTTTACTAGAATTTTTATTACATTTTTATGAGTAAACGCTCACATTTCTAAGAATTATGACAGAGTAAATAGTATGTAGAGGATATAAAAAGTATATGTACAGTATTAGTGCAAGTGATGAAGGGAATCAGCCACTAGGTATGTACAGCAGCCGCGGTCGGTGGATCTTAATTGGGGAGGACAGGCTCGTATTACGCTCGGAACCGGAGTGAATGGAATGGTGCGCAACGAACAAAACCAATTGTTTTTTTGATTTGCACACATTCCATTCACTCCGGTTCTGAGCGTAATACGAGCCTGTCCTCCCCAATTAAGAGACACCGACCGCGGCTGATGTACAGTATAGTAATGTATAGTAGAGTATATGAACAGTACAAATACAGTAGTAGTTCAAGTACAGTTGGTAATGAGAGAAACATCAATTAGGTTCCAAAGTGAACAGTAAATGAGGGTCACATGTATGGTTATATAAAATATAAAACACTTTCTAGCTTCAAGCTCTCTGGAGTTGTGCTGTACAATAGCTCATGTTTCAGGTTTTAGACAGTTTAAGTAGGGGGTGGGCAATTTTAATTCTGGACCTTGTGGTATTTAAAGTGCAGACTGATACAGAAGCAGCCCAGTGGATGGCGAAATGTACTGAAATGTACGATTGCCTTTTCTCTGATATATTGTAAAGGAACTACCTTGTATATAAACTGAAATAAATATATAAATGCAACACTTTAGTTTTTGCCCCCATTTATCATGAGCTGAACTCAAAGATCTAAGACCTTTTTTTACATACACAAAAGGCCTATTTCTCTCAAATATTGTTCACAAATGTGTCTAAATCTATTAGTGAGCACTTCTCCTTTGCTGAGATAATCCATCCACTTATCAAGATGCTGATTATACAGCATGATTATTGCACAAGTGTGCCTTAGGCTGGCCACAATAAAAGGCCACTCTAAAATGTGCAGTTTCATCACACAGCACATTGCCACAGATGTTGCAAGTTTTGAGGGAGCAAAACTGACAACTCCCACGCAGTAATTTATAGCCACAACGGGCGGATACAGCACCATGACCAGCTCCGCAGCCTACTAAATTGTTTGTGATTCCTTAGGCTGCAGAGCGGGCCGTGGTGCTGAATCCACCTATTGTGGCTTTAAATCACTGAGTTTCGGTCCCTCAAAACCTGTGACATCTGTGGCATTGTGCTGTGTGAATTATTCAACCCCCTGAATAGAATCCCTCACAACAGCACAAATATGCAAAACATGTGTTGTCTTAAGCACACATGATGCAACGGATCAAGGGCTTCATTAGTTGCACCAGGTGTGCTTGAGCTGGAATACATGAAATACCTGAACTGGCTAGGGGTTTGTTGAGTGTCACGTTTGACTGCATGTGAGAAACATGGCTAAGTCAAAAGAATGGTCCAAAACATTAAGAGAACAAAGAACAGAATACAAAAAAGACAGCTAAAGCATTGAATGTTCCCAGAGACACGGTTAGAAGCATTGTTTGCAATTTCACACATAGTGGAATAGCGGTTACTACCTGGACGGGGCAGAAAAAGGAAGCTATCAATGGCTGCAACCAGATTTCTGAGATGGCAGTTTGTGAAAAGCCCTTGAGTGACTGAAAAGTACTGCAGCAAGAATTGCTGGCAACAGGCACTGAGGTTTCAGCGAGTAGAATATGGCATGTACTAAAGCCAGAAGGTGTCCGTGCCAGAACTCCAAGACGTACACCAGTACTGACCCAAAATCATGAGAAATGTCAGCTCCAACATGCTCAAAATCATATAAAGAAGCCACAGAGATTTTGGGATTAAATTATGTGGAGCGATGAAATAAAGCTGGAACATTTTGACACAATGGATCAGCGGTATGTCTGGAGGAAGAACAAGAGAGAGAGAGAGAGAGACAACATTTCTCCAATGATTAAGCATTGACAACATTGCACATGGAAAATGTCACTGACATTTATAATCCGTTTTTAGGATTTTTAAATTTGTACACTGTAAAAACAATGTGGACACAGAGAGTTCCATTAAAATAATAAGAGATAGTGTAATGTAAGAACACAGTGAAAGTCACTCTGATGGTTTGTGGCTATTACCGGACAATCACTGTGTTTATACATTACTGTACCTTATCTGTCATTATTTTGAAAGAACTGTCTGTAAAATAATGGAAATTGCACTAGCAAAAATTTACCAAAACATCTTCTCTTTTTTTTTACAGATATTTTTAACAGTGTATACTGTATGTGTATGTGCCTGTTTCTGTGTGTGAGGCTTACGCTCTCTCTCTGGATGTCTGGTGTGTGAAACTGAGAGATCTCTGGAGGCGGCATACAGGCAAGAAAATTCAATTAGAGCCAATTGCAGCATTAAAGCTAATCAGACAGGGGAGCTTATGAGGTTGTAATGATGTATGGTCAGGCTAGAGGGGCAGATGTGTATGCCGATAGGTTGTGACCATGACTATGCTGAATGGGTTAATAAAGCTGGGGAGGAAAACAATAAATCTGTTGACTAGGGACACTTTGAAGGCATATCCAGAGCAGTGGTTCTCAACCCTCTCTGGGGGACCAGTAGATGTCTCATAATTTGGTTGAAGCACTGAACTACAGTGGCTCAACTGATTCAAGTAGTGAAGTGCTTCACAAAATTAATCAATCAAATTTATTTCATAAAGCTGTTTGTACAACAGCAGTTGTCACAAAGTGCTTTGATAGATACCCAGCTTAAAACAGTTCCAAAATTAATTCAGGGATAAAAGCTCTGGGATTTAAATGTTATCATTATTTGACCACATAAGTTGAATAGGAAATAAGTTTTATCTACAGCAATGACCTGGAAGCGTATTAGGGTTAACTGTCCTGCTCACTGACAGAATGGCACGTTTTACCTGATTGGTCAGGGAGGGATTCAATACAGGGTCCATAGGGATACCAGTCAGATGCCCAAACCACCAGGACACATACATTTACATGGAACAGCTAGGGGATCTCAGTAGGGGTTTGCAAGCAGTGTTGTCTAGGCGGAAGGTTTTCTCTTAGTTGTTATTATCCATGTAGATGAGCATCACTAGCTGTGGAAGTGGGTGTGTGTTTGGGGGGGTCTTGGCCAGCACATTGCAGGTCCAGGTGCATATTTGAGTGGTGTATTAAGAAATAGCATTCATGTGTTAATGCTCTATTAGAGCTCTGCCAACTACCTGGTGCTTTCTATAAAAATGACTGTCAAAACTATAAATATAATATTTAATGTTATGTTTCTTCTGGACACAAGCCCCCCTTCATATTGTCCGGTAAAAAAAAGAAGGTAAAACCCATATGAGTCAAAGTAAATAATAGCTGAAACATTAGAGTGAGAAACAGTGCAGTGTTTTACCTTGCTGTCTCAGATTCTGTAGTGCGTAATCAGACATCTGGAGTTGTTAAAAAGTCATCTCCACTCAGTTGTTTAGCTCTGTATGTTGAAGGAAGGATGCCTGGATCGCTATAAACTTCAGTATGGCATACTGAGTATCCTGTCTTGATTTTTATTTTTTTATTCAATTTCTTTACTCTATTTTCTCCACTCTCAAATTCCATTGTGTCCAATTGTATCTATGGCCTGTAAACGTAAAGATTCCAAACTTATTGTGGACAATTTAAGTCTACGGCAAGAAATCTGGCTCTTGCCAACACTGCTCTATCACAGGAATTCACCTTGGTTAACGCATGTGGGGCATGCTCACTCACTTACCTTACAACCTCAGTTAGCTTTATGGCACGCACGCTGCTAGAACGTCCAGAGATCGTAAATTCCTGCTTACAGTATCTCACTGCTGCCAATGGTAGCCAATTAGCATCAACACATTTTTATCCTGCCAGGCATCATGTAAGAACTGTCAACAAAGTTCAATTGGAAATGTCTTCCCAGCCACTTCTCAACTAGCAGCACAAACTTAGACTGGTGGTCAGGTATGCATGCACTACAATGCGCAACCTGGGATGTGCTAACATGGCACATTTCCACAGAATGAAAGACGGGTGCTGTGCTTCAAGATACCAGACCATCAATGCCCAAACAGGCGTTTTATTTCAGGCAGTGTGTTTCTTTTCAGTAGAATATGTCTGGCTGCAAACAGTTACAGTAATGACTTCTAAATAGTGCTTCTCTATTAACTAAACTGTTAGCAGACACATACAGGTTTTATTTTGCCAGATTAAAGGTGTAGCATTACATATTTGATTGTTTTTTGGATACACAAGGGCTGCCCTTCCTTGAGATTTACAGTCTTGTAGGTTCTTTTCAACCCTAATTTAGCACCCTGGATTATAATAAAGCTAAATGAAGGATGAATTAGATTGGTCACAGGTGGGGTTGAAGAGAGAACCTACCGGACAGTAGATCTCCAGGAAGAAGGTTGGGCTGTAGTGCTGTTCACAGGGTGAAAGTAAATCTTTAGCACCATCTACTGTTCATTTTCTTAATGTTCACCAGTGCTCCATGGTATAATCACAGATTAAATGTTTTCCTCGTGGTCACATTGAATAAGCTAAATTTTCCTTCTTTCTACTTAGATTACCAAGTTTAAAATATGGTAAATAAAGTTAAATACTTGGGTCACATCATTAGAAATGATTTCAACATACAATCTGTAGTTTTTGACCACTAGGGGTCTCTCAATCAAAACAATAGCAAAAGATGTACTTGGATGACGTTGAGAAGTAGCGTGGGATCATGGGTTTGTTATCGTCATCAATGACAACCTGCCAATCTAGCGTCTCCGGCAGAAAAAAAATTCACTAACAAAGTCATGTATTGTTAAAAATATTATAACTTTATTTATGTTTGGCAGTTCCCTGGAACTTACAGCAACTAGAGCAGTCAAAGGTTATATGACGCCATTGACGGAAGACAAAAAGAAACGTCCCGTGTCTTTGAATTATATTACAGATTTCTCTGTGTTTGAAAGTTGGTGGAAACATTTTGGATAATGTAAGTACACAACTATGAAATATATAATATAGGTATAGAGATGTTTGCTTTTTTAATGCAAAGTAAGTTTGTTATTTTTTTGGAAAACTACATATTGTACCTTTAAGTGATGACGCTGATGTGCATCGCCAGTGCTGTAAGTTACATGGGCAGGTTCATATGTGAATTTAATGTGTACAGATGATGTTAAAATAGCTCTTTTCAGGGCATCTTTATACAGTCCACTTGTGGTGTAAATATACTAAAGCTAAAATGAAAAACCTCCAGGTGGCATGTAATGATGCGTTAAGAATTTTGGTTAAGCTCCCAAGGTGGACAAGTGCTAGCCAAATGTTTGTATCTAATAATGTACCCACTTTGCATGCTGTCTTAAGGAATTATATTTATAACTTATTGTGTCTGTGAGTCAAAAAATTATTTAAGTGATTCGAAAAATAGTATCGTAATGGTCTTAAATAATATTACATTGAGTAATACAAGATACTTTCCCTGTCTTTAGAAGCATTGGAATGAAAGCTTGTATGTTTTTTAAATGTTATCTGTTGTTTGTAAATGATATGGACCCATTGGTTCTGAAATAAAGATATATAAATAAGGGCTACGTATATTAAATTTGTTCATATCTAAGTCTTTATTATGTTATCTGATAAAGAAAACTACTAAATAAATGAAAATCTATATATTTTCTAACAACGATACAGTATTGTAAAAATGGGATACAACAATACATTTCTATGATTAGTTGATTAGTTATTAGAAAAGCTTCATGGCTGAATCTCCCAGGGAATTTCAGACAGTCGATGTTGAGATAGACATGTGTCTTCTGAAGCCACTCTGGTTGTTATCTCGCTGCTCTTTCAATCTAAACTGAAATACTTCATTGTGATTAGAAACACTCTGCAAACTCACAGATGATTAACATTTGTAACACAATGATTAGCTGATTGCCAATCAATGCAGGTCTGGCTGAGGTGAGTTAGGTGTCACATTTGTATTGGTGCTGGCATTTCGATTGTGGACCTCATCACCTCATCATCTCATTTAGACTGAACAAACATCTGCTGCTGGCAATTACAACACCCGAACACCTGAAGACAGCGCTTCAGATAAAATGCCTTGGCTACAACGATACACTGTTTATTACAGTTTTTCTCATTTGCTAAAACACAATTTCTGAAAACCTGTTTCAGTTTCTGAAGACATTAAACACAAAACCTCATCTCCAAGCACTATTCACAAAACAGCTCAATCCTCTTGCAAAATGAAACTTTTGCCTCAAAACATAAACAAAGTCATCAAAATGATATACACAATCAAGCAGTCAGTAAACAATACACCAACAAATAGAAAACACATTGTTCAAAACATATAGTTGTCAGGGAGAAGTAGATTTTGTATTTCACATATTTTTCCGTCATTGTCTTTTGATGAACGAAAACATGTTCTATCAAAGTTGCTAAAAATCGACTAGGAATTGCTACTCTGCTACTCTGCTCTTTGCAATTTTTTTATTCCTTCTCCTCGTCCTCCTCTTCTTCTTCCTCCTCGTCCTCCTCCTCCTATACACACTCATCCTTGTCCTCTCGGATTGTTCCTTCTATCCATTCTCACTATTTCTCCTGTCCACCTTCAACAACCTGTTTGCTTTCTGAACTGGCTTATATTGGTTGTGTCACATCACTTGAAACATGTGAAATCAATTTTGAGTGATTGTGTTCAATCAATGACATTGTGTGCCCTATTTGTGGTTGATTGTTGCCACATGTGTTTACCAGTATGGATGACATGTTCATTATAGTGCAGAATGTGTTTTCAGAATGAGATTGTGTTTAGAGCTTTTGCTGATCAGCCTAAGTGAGATCTGCAAATTATGTTTTACCATGTGAAATGGTATTGATGACAGACTGCCCAATTAGCCAAATGAGTTTAGGTAACTGAGTACTTTGTTCAGCCAATGGGTTTTAGTGTTTTAGCAATAGAGAAAAACTGTAAGGAAAACTGTCAAGCAGTGCACTGAAAGGCGAAATGCAAAAAACGAATGAAGAATTCATATCTAAACTACCAAAAAAGATCACTGCAAATTGTTCTTAAATCAACCCCATTAAAAACCTCTGGAATGTGATCATGAGGAAGATGAATCTGAAAACAAAAATGTCATTTTATTCAAACACAACCGTATGCATGTCGGTATGTGTTTGAATAAAATGACATTTTTGTTTTCGTGTCCATCCAACATTTTTGACCGCTTTTGACCATCCATCTTCATCTTGATCACATTCCAGAGGTTTTTAATGGGTTTGATTTAAGAAACATTTGCAGTGGTCTGTTAATTTTTTTTCAGAGCTGTGTGTGTGTGTGTGCGTGCGTGCGTGCGTGCGTGTGTGTGTGACGAGGACAAGGCTGGAGATTACTCTGTCATGCTCATTGAGTTAGAATAACAGACTGGAAGCTTTGACAGGAGAGTGGTTCTTGAAATCATTGTTATTCATCTGTCATCCATGGATACCTGCAAGTAAACATGTGCCGTCATCATTGCTTTGCACAAAAAGGGCATCACAGGCAAGGGTATTGCTGCTAATAAGATTGCAACTAATTTAACCATTATCAGTTCAGCAAGAGCTTCAAGGAGAGAGGTTCAATTGTTCTGAAGGTGTCAGGGTGCTCAACAAAGTCCAGCAAAGCACCAGGACCATCTCCTAAACTTGATTCAGCTGCGGATCAGGAGACCAACAGTGCAGAGCTTGCTCAAGAATAGCAGCAGGTAGGCGTGTGTGCATCTGTAAGCACAGTGAGGCGAAAACTTTTGGAGGAAGGTCTGATGTCAAGAAGGGCAGCAAAGAAGCCACTTATCCCCAGGAAAAATATCAGGGACAGAGTGATATTCTGCAAAAGGTACAGGGATTGGACTGAAAGAGGACTGGCGTAGAGTTCACAGTAAATGAAGGTGATCTATTAGTAGAAGAAAGATGACGTACAGGTGTGATCACGGAGATCTATAGGCTGAATAATAGTCATATGATGTCCGGTTTCACAGCATATAAAACATACAAAATGGCGTGTAACACCAGAAGCACTGACTCCAGACATCCAGTAGGGGGCGACCGTGACAACATAATAACAACAGCCCAAAAATGACAACAGAATTAAAGCAAAAAATATTATTATTATTAATAATAAAATAAAATAATTTAAAAAATACACTGCATGATAAAATATGAAACACAATAAAGATGCCTTCTGCGATTTTAGATTACATTTTTAACTATTTAGGCCTCTAGGTTCTAAAGAATGTAAATTTAGGCCTGCTTGAACCAAAATTGAGTCAGGACAGTTTATTTTTCTGGAATGACTAGGTTTGTATTTTCTCTATTGTTCTCCTGTGTTTAGAGGTTGTGCTCGCTGTGCAACTCATTAGACGTCACCGTATAGTTCAGGTTTGATTGACAGCTCTGTCAATGGCACTTCCCCTACGTTAGCAAACCATACATCACACATTAGTTGCCTGACGCTCAGTATGTGAATGCATGCAATAGCCAAGAAACACCATCAGGTTTCAAGCCAACTATGGTAAGATAATGATTCTACTTAGATTGTGCATATAATATAAACAATATACAAATCATCCGGAATAAAAAGGCTAAAAATACTTTTGCAATTACGAACATTGTGGACTGTATCTTCAACTGGTAAAAGGATTCTCTTAATGTTTTTCATTTTTATCTCGCAGTGTTTGATTTTAATTATTTTATTGTCTGCAATAAAACCTCTAGCTTGACTATTTTGTGGTGTTCAGGTCTGTGGAACCCGTTTTCAATGTTTAAGAAAAGAAAAACTATACAATTTATAATCTTTTCAGAGACTCACTGGCCTTGTCTCATTTTCTGTGAAGAACATGTACAAGAACACATTTTCATTGAGAGCACACTGGGCACCCCCCTACACATTACATATGTGATGTTCAGGTTCTATTATAGGACAATATTTCACTCTTTATTCCTCCTAGCTAGGCCAGATGTTTAGGTTTCTGTGTGTACACCCCCCCCCCCCCACACACACACACACACACACACACCCACATACAAACTTATAGCATTGTTACTTTTCAGTCACAAGAACCTGTGTGATACTAGACACTTCATGTACACTCTACCCTCCATAGTTTGTGAAACTACACAATGTCTTGTGGGAAAATGCACAACTTTTTTTCACAGGTATTTCAAAATATTCAATACGCACAGCTGCAAATTGGGAATACAACAAAAGAACAGATGTGTGTATGTGGCTCCTTACCACAATCCATCACTATGGCAAAAGTATTCTCTTTTAAGAGGGCACTTGAAATTGTAAGACAGCAAAGTCTTGTGGAAGTAACATCTTTAAAAAATGAATGCTCTGAACATGAGAATCATGTCTCTGTCAAATTGGAAACTGAGACTAAAATTTGATTGACAATCAGCCAGCCCGTACCAGTCCGTCAACAGCCAGCCCCAAAACCAGCCAATCAACAACCAGCCCCAGGACCAGCCAGTCAACAGCCAGCCCCAGAACCAGCCATTCAACAGCCAGCCCCAGGACCAAACTGTCAACAGCCAGTCCCATGAACAGCCATTCCCCGGACAATGACCCAAATCATATCTTATCATATCTTCAAGCAACTGTATGTCAGAACTATCAGAAATTATAGTAGGCTTTAAGTCATGATATAGCAGCACAGTCACCTGTCTTAAACCCCATTGAGATGTTTTGGGATAGACCGTGCAATTCAACTCCTAAGAAATAATGGAGGTTAAAAAGAAAATGTTGGAAGTGGAAAGAGCTAATAGTCATTCAGACTGATCAGAGATGCAGCCAAGAGACCCATGATCACTCTGGATGAACTGCAGAGATCTACAGCTGAAGTGGGCAAGTCTGTCCATAGGACAACAATCAGTCATATACTGCACAAATCTGGCCTTTATGGAAGAGTGGCAAGAAGAAAGCCATTTCTGAAAGATATCCATAAAAAGTGTTGTTTAAAGTAGTTTTTGGCCGCTAGGGGTCTCTCAATCAAAACAATAGCAAAAGATGTATTTGGATGACGTCGGGAAGTAGCGTAGGATCATGGTTTTTGTTATCATCGTTAATGACAATCTTCCAATCTAACGTCTCCGGTAGAAATAAATGTTCACTGACAAAGTAATGTATTGCTAAAAATATTATAACTTTATTCACATTATGTTTGGCCGTTACCTGGAACTTAGAGTAACTAGAGGAGTCAAAGGTTATATGACGGCATTCACGGAAGACAAAATGAAACGTCCCGTGTCTTCGAATTATATTACAAATTTCACTGGATTTGAAAGTTGGTGTAAACATTTAGCATAATGTAAGTACACAACTAAGAAATATATATATATATATATAATATAAGTATAGTGATGTTTGATTTTTTTATGCAAAGTACATCTTTTTTTATTGTTTTGGAAAACTACAAATTGTAGCTTTAACAAACCAATGGGTGACGTCACACATGGTTATATCCAGTAATTATACAATCTATGGTTTTGACTAACCCGGGTGAGATACACTCACCGGCCACTTGGGTACATCTAGCTAGTACTGGGTTGGACCCCCTTTTTCTTTCAGAACTTCATTCTTCGTGGAATATATTCAAGAAGGTGCTGGAGACATTCCTCTGAGATTTCGGTCCATATTGACATTTGATATTATTACACAGTTGCTGCAGATTTGTCGGCTGCACATCCATGATGCTAATCTTCTGTTCCATACATTCCAAGGCGGTTAATTGGATTGAGAACTATGGAGGACATTTGAGTACAGTGAACTCATTGTCATGTTCTAGGGTCTGTGATATTTTCTAACCAGATAAATCATAGATTTCATTGATACACTTATTAAATAATCACTTGTTTAATGCCGTGGAAGGAGCCTGCATTAAGAATTGTCACTACTAAATTATAATAAAGAATACCTTTATGTATATTATTTCTTAAACACTAAAGTTTCTAAAGTTGTACTTCTTGTTCACGTAACTCAACCTAATAACTCTTTTTTTTAGCTAGCGCTCAATTGATTTAAAGATAGGAGTAGCTCATAGAAATTGAATGATTTAATTTCTATGGACTAATGGTATACCTACTTCCAATAAGATTACATTTTTAAAACTCCCTGAATTACCCACAATGCACCACGTGGTCCATTGACAAACACGAGTTTCATTAACATTGTTTGCTATCTCCCCAAAAACATCTCTGATCTGACAGCTTAATGTTACGCATTTGAAATGGGCGGAGTTAGCAGACCACAATCTGCACAATATACAACTAGCCAACATTAGCCTAGTTTATCGGCTTGCGTGGAATACATCAGCTTGTCAATAAAATATCTTAAGGATTGGTTGATTTAGATATTTGTGAGAAAGTATCATGGATTTAATATAATCAAATAGCTTCCTAACAGACTTCACTTGATCTTGAAAATCACTCATCTAGGTACTGTACGTTTTTATTCTTTTTTGTAAATTTAGGGCTGTTATTCATTTTGGGTGTAGCATAATGTAACTGAGTATTAGCCAAGTCAACGTTTGAATTTCGACAGGAATGTCGACCATTGTCTTGTTAAATTAAAATGTTTGCCGGTTTGACTGCTATCTAAATGAGGGCCACATGATGCATTTAACATCTTGCCGTTCATGCGTCGAAAACTGGGCTGTTGTTGATAGTAGCTAGTCTTCATGGAGCTATGCTATGCACATTGTAGCTAGCTACTGTTATGATATGATTAGATAGTGTACAGTACAGTACCACAGAGTAAGCTAAATATAAGATGAGGAAATGTGGAGGAAATTAAATGTTTCGCTCTAGTACTGTAACTAGCTAACTTAGCTAGTACATCAAATTCGTATAGGTTTTTGTGTTTGTTTCAAACCCCTTTTTGCTTTCAAGTACATAACTGTACAAATCCGCCTGGTGTAAACTTAAGCAGAAAGAGTTTCTTGTAAGAAGAAGCTCTAAAAGCTTCTAAAAAGAAGCTCTAAAAGCGCTTACCAAAAACACTGTAGCAGTAGGTAAGTTTACGTTAGCCCATTTATTAGATCCCACAGGGACACCTTATTTCAAATCGTAGCTGAATACTTTTGATCTGGCCCATACAGCTCCTCCATAACCACATTTCAACAACAACAGGTGTTTGTGATCTTCTGTACACTACAGCAATTCCAATCAAGCATTTTTCCCCAGGTCATCTGTTTAGTTGGTTACTGCTGATGATCCAGCATTTATCTTTGTTGTCTTTACAAAACCAGTTGCTCTGACCTTTGCTTCATGATGGTGTAAAGAGGATGTTTTGTTACATTTCTCAAGTGCTGTCTCAACGGATGTCTAACTTAAACTACAGTTCTGTTTTACATTTCAGGGCAGTACACAAAAGGTTGAGCTACATCATGGTGCAGCAATACCAGTCACCCGTAAGGGTCTACAAACACCCCTTTGAGCTGATAATGGCTGTAAGTTATTTATACATGTGTCTTTTTGGTTGAGTGTTTAGGTTTTCTATATTGTCTATGCATATGTGACTGTTTATACACTGATGTTGCATAATATGTATCCCTGTAAATAATTCCCTTTTTCTTGATTTTAAAAGAAAACGATTTTCATTTTTGCAGAATGAAATAAATGTAGGTTTGAGTTTGTCAGTTGATTTAGAAAACGAAGAGACAATGCTTTTTACCAAATTGTAGAACTCACTGAATAATTCTGTGACTTCACAGCTATGAGTAACTACCAAGAAATGCTGACCAACAAACTTCTCTAATTCTTTATTTGACGGCGGGAATTCAACCACTTTTTTTTTGTTTTCAGCTCTCACAATAGGTTTTGCATGTATATCAGATCTGCGCTTTTAACTGAACAGTCCAGCATTTGCTCTTTTGGGATTAGTGTTGTTCTTCTGCTGAAAGACCTACATTTGTACAGATAAAGTTTACAGACACAAGGTTAAACATTGCACTACAAAACACCTGCTAATTTCATGAGGTGTCGATACCCGCTTGATATTTTCAATTCTCCCCTTAATTTATCTTTTAAGACCCAACTCTACAGAAGAGTAAACAGAAAGCCTGATTTAACTATACTAGAAAACCCTCGTAAACATACAAATTCTTTGAAGACATGTTCTATGAACTTTACCGATAAGTCTTACAGACCTATTTACAATTAGGGATGCACCGACACCACTTTCCCATTTTCAATACTGATCTGAGTACTGAACTTTGAGTACTGATCTGATACAGAGTAATGATCGCTACCAGTGTTTTAATGCTGCATAATATAAAATTTGCATCCCCCCATTGTGCTGTCAGACTTAATAGAGACATGGGACACATGTATGAACTCTGAATCTCTGTAGTGAAGCTTATTTGCAATGACATTTTACAGCAAATCCAAAAATCCTCTCCGTTCAGGGGGGCAATTTCCTTCAAAATGGTGGGTGCCAATATTTTACCAGCCACTATTTCACATCTGAGAGGTGTTAAACTTTTCTAACACTTAACTTATGCCACACTATTGGTTGAATCAGCTTTTAATTTTACTTTTGTAAATTCATTTTAGAGTAATCTGTTTGGAGAACATGTCTGAGATTACTAATAAAATAATCTAATAGCTCTCATCAAATATACAAGTAGATGCGTCTTTAGCAATGGAACCAAACACAATGCATCACTAAATATTATTATGCTGGCATAGTAAAATAGTTGATTAACAACAGATTCTAATTTCATGTCAGTTTGCCTTTTTAAGAGTTTGAAAAGCCTCCCATTACATTATTTCTGTGTGTGTAAGCTTCTCTGGTAAACTGAGATCGCCTCTTATAAACACAGACTCAACAAACACCCCCGCCAGCAGAAATATCAAATTAGCACTTAGCGTTCTGCTCTGTGTGCTTAACTACTTTTTCAACTATTCACATCCCGGATAATAACATTATCATATCATATTCCTAATTTTGTAACTTAACACAGTTTGTCCTCGATATTCTCTACATAACTTTAATCTAGCATACTGGTGCTGACCCAACAGAAGGGCTCTTATTATTTGGGAGCTAACTACCTTTTTTGTCTGTATTGCACTACTGTATAGAAATCCAGCTCAATCTGGATTTCTTACTGACTAGCTCTGCTAAACCCAAATTTATGTATACACCTCAACAAACAGATTTTGTCAATCTGAGACAAGAAATTAGAAGTATTAACAAATAATAAAACTTATATGTTCTACAGTTCAATTGCCACAGTAGCTGCAGAGTAGGCTAAAATACAGTACGTAAGCGCGCACGGTCAAAAAGCACTCGCATAATTTCCCAGCCTGGTTAGATAGCGAGAACAATGCAGGCATGCAAACTCCTCACCTTTCAATGAAATTCACCTTTTTGAAACTGAAATCGGTCACTGAACGTGATTTGTGCAGATCCAATGAAAAAATATTTTGGGGTGGCCGTGGCCAACAACATTTTACCAGTGCTTTGCAACTTTACAACTGGCTCTGGAACCAATCGTCTGGAACCAATCGTCACTCCTAATGCCTCACAGACCTAGACCTCACAGCCAATCAGAGGCAGAGTGGTGAGAGGTTTTTTTCAAAGTCTGCAACACTGACCAGTCCGTCGACAACTGAACCGAACTGAAGTTGTACACTGTCGAACTGCAGAACGAAATGCCTGTCGGAAAGCAAGCTTAAGGTAAGACAAATAAGCTAGTTTAAAACGTTAACTGTCCTGTCAGATATCATTACATAACTTAAGCAGATGCTGTTAACCATAATGTTAGCTAACGTTAAGCAAATATTTAGCTTATGAACAATACTGATTTCAATTTAATAATACCGTATTGGGCCGAATATTAGACAAGTTTTCCCGCCTCAAAATATGTCAGAAAAAATGTTGCTGTCTTTAGGGTTGCTGAGCTTTTTTTTCTTTTTCTGACTGATGGCCAACACACGTTAACCGATCACTAGCTGTTAATTAACAAGCTGGCAACGAATACAGTTTACCCATCTAGAAGTTCAGACTGTGGACAGCCGCAAACTAGTACCGGTGGCGTGCAGTCAAGATTTTCCGTGCTTGGTAACGTCAGAGGTTTGTGGCGGGTCTGAGCAACCTGATCTCACAGAATTCGATGAAATGAACACGGCCCCAAAATCTGTGGCAGTTTCATGGAATCGCCAAAAATTCCTTGATGGTCCCATGGAAGTGAGGCTGTAGCAGGGTGTGCCTCAATGTAGGCCGTAGTTTGCCCACCCTTAGTCTAAGGTTTGAATACATACTACATTTTGTCACGTTCATCTGCATTCAAAGTTGGTCCCAAGCAGTAGAATGTACATCCAGACCTTTGCGATCCTTGTGCAAGCATGCGTTGAAGGTTTTTGATCATACCCCACATTTTTTTTTATCATCAAGAACCAATGTAAATGATGGTCCTTTATGTGAAGGTGCTTTTTAAATATTTGCTACATGCTTTCTTTTTTCAACCTTAATAAATATATTGACCATCGTCTAGTCTCACAGAGTAGGGGAGCAGGGAATCAAACTTCAGAGTTAAACCGATTACCCTTCTGTGGATAAGCTTTACTGAGGCAGCATTTGTTCTGTACATGGTTGCATAAGTGACGAAATAGACTCCAAACATCCTGCCAAGTCACAAGATCTAGATGAGGAAGTCAGCAGTACTTTTAATCCCAGTTCAGTGAATAGATCATATCACATGGCTGCAGAGCTCAGTGTTTCTACAGTCAGAGCCAAATGCGGGTGGAGGTCCTGCCCAAACCCAATCTTTAACCACCACCCCCCTCCCCCTCTATGACACCAGATGTCCATCTCTCATGGTCACCTATCAAGGCACCATCGTGCTGTTCCACGTTTAAGGGCATTGCAACATCATGCCAAGCATCTATTTTGGACTCACTCATGTGCACAGCCTTCAGTCTAGTGACACCGGACAAACAGGAGACCCTAGCTTTGGCGCCTCCCACCTCACCTCGCTTGTCATTGGTATCCCTCTCTCCCCCAAGACCCTAGTTTTTTATTAGTGTTTGTTTTTGTTGCTTCCACTGACTTCCTGCTAAGCTGTGGCAAACTGGTTGCTCTAAGCGTGTCCTTGTGTGTCATTAGTCCGCCCCTCACTGCGCTATTTCCCCTCATCTGCCTGTTGCCTGGCCGACCGCCACAGCTGGTTTGCTTTGATAGGGAGTGTTCTATCCGGCTTTGTGACTCAGTATTTCAGTGCACACGCACTACGGATAGAGCGCTTTATAAACATGCTATTAACTGAGTGTTTTCGGGACTCAATTGCTGTGTGCATGTGGTATAATTGTGCAATAAGGCATGGGGGAGTGTCTGTAAACAGCCCTGTAACTATGGTTTATTGGTAATAAACCACACAGCTCCGAAATGCCTTATTGCTATTATAAACCTGTTACAAACTCAATTACAGCAGTAAAACTGTTTTTTGTCATGCCGGTTGTAGTGTCAAATTGCATGGCTTTCAGCCAGTCAGTGTTCAGTTTTTAAATACTTTTTAAGTATTTACTAAGAGGTGTTACTTATTCAGAGGAACTTGCCTACTTTTTTCCTACTGGCCCTGGAATAGGCATTAAACCCACAACCCTGGTGTTATAAGCACCATATAATACCAACTGAGCCATCTGTGGAAAGATGATATAGGGTTTGTGGTATTTCACTGATGCATAACACGACTAAGTTCTGTGTCCCAACAATACTTTTTGTGGTGCATAAGAACATTCCTTAGCTGCGAGAAATAGGGCACATACCACACCTCTTCTAAACTCCCCCCCTTATTGCTTCCTGTTCTTTAGGCTTATCTATTAAGCCAGAAGCAAGTATGTTGTATAATATCCTAGTGGTCAGCCATATTGAAGGTCATTTACTGACCAGAAGCTTAGCTTGTAAAAACACTGAAATCATGTCTGATATGTGTCCCGTTTAGCTCTGTTATGTAATGTCTATGATGCAATTCCAGTGTATTGCAGTTTCTCCTACTGCAGTTGTCGCTCAGCTGTAGCTACCAAATATTAAGACACACAAACGCTCAGCAGTTCTGCTCTAAGCGTGTCTCAGTTTGAGTTTTCAGTTACATTTCTGGGTTTTTGTTGCACTTCATTGAATAGTCAGTGTTTGAATAGTCCATCAACATTATGTATGTTGATTTTAAAATGTTTTTTGTTGGCTGTAAAACATCTTATGGCAGAAAACTAAGTGGTAGGGGCATCATGATAACAGTAGAGAGGTGGGGCCTTAGACTGACCCTTCACTGGGCCCAGCCATTAGGACCGCCCCTATCCTGTACTGCCCTTAACTTGTACCCCCCAATCCTGAGCCCGTTGTCACATCGAGTACATTGGTTGACCACTTAACTTAATACTTATGGCATAATGACTTTCTTGGCTCTTTAACACCTTTTATTCTTCATAATGGACAGAGAATGTATAAACCATATAGATGAACATGTCTAGCTCCAAATGACCAGTACACTGTGATTTAAACCTAATAGTTACTGTAGAAATGGGTAACGGAATATGCATGTTGGCTCATGTCTGAGGCATTTTCTTTTCTGAGAGACTACTCTGTTGAAGTAGACAAGTCAATGTAGCTCAATGTGGGCTACTTGTGTGGAGTTATTGTGTTTTCACTTGGGAATGGTCAGAATGAAACGATCGCCTATTTCAAATGACAAATGTTGAATATCTTGTGTCAGAATTGCATCATATTCTTCCAGTAGAGTCCCAGAGGCTTGTAGAATCAATGCCGTGACAAACTGCAACCTGTGGTGGTAGACTGTGGTTAACAACACCCTGTGAAGACACTAGGTTATTGTTTCATTATTTCAACAGTTGTTTGTGTCTTCTATCCGTCAGACTTCGGCATGTCAGCTTTGTTTGAGCCATAATGACTTGTGCTGTTGCACTCATTGCCATTAACTCTAAAAGCTGTTTATACAGTCGTATGCAAAAGTTTAGGCACCCCTGACAATTTCCATGATTTTCATTTATAAATAATTGGGTGTTTGGATCAGCAATTTCATTTTGATCTATCAAATAACTGAAGGACAGGTTAATATTTCAGTAGTAAAATGAGGTTCATTGGATTAACAGCAAATGTGCAATATGCATCAAAATGAAATTAGACAGGTGCATAAATTTGGGCACCCTTGTCATTTTGTTGATTTGAATACCTGTAACTACCTAGCACTGATTAATTGGAACACAATTGGTTTGGTGAGCCCCTAAAGGAGAATTCCGGGCGATTTCAAAACGTAGCTCTGTTTGCATATCAGAAGTGCTCTCCATAGCGTTAATAACTCAAACAATTAAGTTTGTGTACTTACCTTAGTTTATTTCCCATTTTCCAGTGAAGTCCACACTAGTCGATTGTCGAAGTCATACAATTCAATATTCCAAAACATATTTTTTCCGCAAAAAAACAATTTGCCGTGGTTATATCCATAAAATACTTTGATCGGGTGTAAACTGGCACTTGCATTCACAGCTCCCAAGAGTTCAAGGGTTATCGCGCATGTGCAGAGGTAACTAAGCAACACTGTTGAGGAAACGGTGTCAGGTTACCTGGCCGACTTGCAACATTATTTGGACATAACCACCGCAAATAGTTATTTTTGGTGAAAAAAT
>JACXGM010011161.1:0-25368 GCA_016801145.1 Umbra pygmaea | reverse complement strand
AGTTTAGTACAGTACTGTGTTGGATAGGATGATAATGTAGTTCAGCACAGTACTGTGTTGGATATGATGGTGATGTAGTTCAGCACAGTACTGTGTTGGATAGGATAATAATGTAGTTCAATACAGTATTGTGTTGGATATGATGGTGATGTAGTTTAGTACAGTACTGTGTTGGATAGGATGATAATGTAGTACAGTACAATACGGTGAACTGATGATGGCTCAGGATGTTGAGGGCACCAGCATCAGAGAGACGAGGAGGTCATTCACAACTTTGTGAAGTGCAGACTCTGTACTGTGGAGTGGGTAGAAGCCAGACTGAAGTGGCTCAAAAAGGTCATTGTTGAGGTGGTTTTGAAGAGAGGCAACCATCCTTTCCAGGGTTTTGTCAAGGAAGAGGTTGGATATGGGTGTAAATTATTAAGGATGGTGGTCCAGGCTTTTTAAAAATGAAAGGGACAACAGCAGTTTTGAAGATAGAGGGGACAGTGCCATGTGTGAGGGAGAGGTTGACAATGCGTGTGATGTAGGGACAGAGTGCAGGCAGGTTTTAATGAGAGCTGCATGGATGGGATCCAGGGAACATGAAGTCATTTTTGACGACAGTATAAGTTATAGACATGGGCAGTTTCATTGGGGGTGAATGCTCTGAGGTGTGTTTGAAGGACAGCCGGTGGACAGAGTAAGTAGTTGGCAGTTGGGGTGGGGGAAGAGGCAGACTGAGCAGACAGAGATGGATTGATTTGGGGGATTTTGTCTATGAATAAATTAAGAAGTGTTGGCAGAGTGGGAGAGTTCATCCAGGTGTGGCATTCGCATTTGGAAGCTGTTGCTGTGACCACACAACATGCGGCCAAAGGAGATCTCAATGCAAGAGGAATAGGCCATTCTTAGGATGCAAAAAATAAAATCCATCAGAGAGATAGCAGGAACATTAGGAGTGACCAAATCAACAGTTCGGTAAATTCTGAGAAATAAATAACACACTGGTGAGCTCTGCAACACAAAGTCTGGACGTCCATGGAAGACAACAGTGGTAGATGAACGCAGGATCCTTACCATGGTAAAGGAAAACCCCTACACAACATCCAGCCAAGTGAAGCACACTCTTTAGGAAGCTTATCATTATCCAAGTCTATCATAATTAGAAGACTTCACAAGAACAAATACAGAGGTTTCACCACAAGGTGCAAACAATAACTAAGCCTCAAGAATAGAAAAGCCAGACTAGACTTTGCCAGACAACATCTACAAAAGCCAGCCCAGTTAAGGAACAGCATTATTTGGACAGATGAAACTAAGATCAACCTGTACCAGAATGATGGGAAGACAAAAGTATGGAGAAGGGTTGGAACAGCTCAAGATTGAAAGCATGCCACATCATATGTAAAACACGGTGGAGGCAGTGTGATGGCGTTGGCATGCATGGCTTCCAATGGCACTGGGTCACTAGTGTTTATTGATGATACGACAGAACACAGAAGCAGCTCGATGAATTCTGATGGGTATAGGGATATATATTGTCTGCTCAGATTCAGCCTAATTAAGCTAAGTTCATTGGACGTCGTTTCACTTCACAGATGACCGAAAACATACTGCAAAAAAACAACCCAGAAGTTATTTAAGGCAAAGAAGTGGAATATTCTGCTATGGCCAAGTCGATAACTTGATCTCAACCCAATCGAACATGCAATTCACTTGCTGAAAACAAAACTTTAGGCAGAAAGACCCATGAACAAACACAACTGAAGACAGCTGCAGTAAAGTCCTGGCAAAGCATCACAAAGGAGGAAACCCAGCGTTTGGGGATCTCTATATTCCAGACTTCAACCAGTTATTGCCTGCAAAGGATTCACGACAAAGTATTAAAAATGAACATTTTATTTATGATTGTGTTAATTTGTCAAATTATATTTAAGCCCCAGAAATAAGGGGGCTCTATATGATAATAATAGTTGCAATTCCTAAACGTTTCATACAATATTTTTGTTCAACTCCTTGAATTAAAGCTGAAAGTCTGTACTTCAACTGCATCTTGGTTGTTTCATTTCAGTTCCATTCGGGTGGATTACAGAGACAAAATTATGCTAATTGTGTCTGTGTCCAAATATTTCCGGAGCTAACTGTTTGATTGTTATGTGATACATGTTACAGCTAGCATATTATTTACACATGTAGCTTGATATGTATCCATGTTCATGAATGAGTGGTATTAAAGTGAGTAGCTGTAGAGCATTTCATGTCTGTCCCTGTAGCCCAGTGTCGACCAGGAGCCCGAGGAGATGCCCCTGCCTGATGGAGACACCGTCCAGGTCATTCCTGGGAGTGAGCTCATCTGGAGGATAGTCCCCCGACCAGACAACTCTGCCCAGGTGAGAGGGTGGAGGCAAAGGGTCAGGGCATTTAAGGTGGAGGAAGTTCAGGGTTTGGGACAGCCCCTTAACAAGAAGCCTGCAGAGATCACAATGATGAGCGTGGTGTATTTAGAGGAGATCATGGATAGATCAGTCAATTTAAAAAAATGATGAGACAGATCTGGGATTTACTGATGATATTTTTGAGTCTTTAATTATAAATATCAGTCATTGTTGACCATTTCCCCTGTTTTCGGTAGTTCTATGCATTCTCCACATTTGCAATGCAGCTGAATGAGTTGGAGGAAGCCATGACAGGGCTCCTGCCCCCAACAGACAGTCGACTCAGACCAGACATCAGAGCCATGGAGAACGGAGATATTGGTATGAAGATTTATTTATATATCCTATATGGTCTTACGCAATATATCACAAACCCCAGAGCCCGTGTTGTATAGAGCCTGTGTTGTATAGAGCCTGTGTTGTATAAAGACCATGTTGTATAGAGCCTGTGTTGTATAGAGCCCGTGTGGTATAGAGCCCGTGTTGTATAGAGCCCGTGTTGTATAGAGCCCTTGTTGTATAGAGCCCGTGTTGTATAGAGCCCTTGTCAAAGTTGCTCAAATCCTTACGCTGACCCATTTTTCATTTTGTCTTGAAAGTTGATGGTTAGAAGCAGGAAAAATATGCAAGCATAAAGACTTGAGCCACTTTTTGTGATGGCTAGACAACTGTGTCAGAGCATCTGCAAAACTGCAGCTCTTGTGGAGTGTCTGCAGTGGTCAGTACCTATCACCAGTGGTCCAAGGAAGGAAAACTGGTGAACCGGCGACAGGGTCATGGGCGGCCAAGGCTCATTGATCCACGTGAGGAGGCTGGCCTGTGTTTTCCGATCCAACAGATGAGCTACCGTAGCTCAAATTGCTTAATTAATACTGGTTCTGAAAGGTGTCAGAACACCGTGCATTGCAGTTTGTTGCGTATGTTTTGGCAGCAAAAGGGGATAATGTTATGGCTGATCAGTGTATTTCAAGTCTTTTGATTCAATATTGATTATTACCGCTTACAGCTCATGATAATTAAAAATCCAGTATCTAAATTTATTTAATAATGAATTTATAATAGAGAATGTCGACCTGATAAGAGTTTCCAGAGCCTTTAATCTCTCAGTCTGGTTCAGGACACACAACCACAATCATGGGAATAACTGCTGACAGTTGTCCAAAAGACACTCATTGACACCCTCACTGAGGAGGGTAAGCCACAGAAGGTCATTGCAACTCATAATGTGACTCGGTAGTGTGTATGGCCCCCATGTGCCTGTATGCACTCCCAGCAATGTCTGGGCTTGCTCTTGATGAGATGGTGGATGATGTCCTGGGGGATCTCCTCCCAGACCTGGATCAGGGTGTCTGTGAACTCCTGGACAGGCTGTGGCACTACTTGGTGGTGTCGGATGCACGATACATAAAGTCCCAAAGGTTCTCAATTGGATTCAGGTCTGGGGAACGTGAGGGCCAGTCAATGGCGTCAATGCCTTCGTCATCCAGGAACTGCCTACACACTCATGCCACATGAGTCTGGGAGGAACCCAGGGCCCACTGCACCAGTGTAAGGTCTGACAATGGGTATGAGGATTTCCTCTCCAAGGATATGCCTTCACAGACAATCACTGACCCACTGCCAAACCGGTCAGGCTGAATGATGTTGCAGGCAACATAGCGTTCACCACGGCATCTCCAGACTCTTTCACATTTGTCACATGCTCAGTGTGAACCTGCGCTTATCTGTGATGAGATCAGGGCGCCAATTGCGGACCTGCCAATTCTGGTGTTCTCTGGTGAATGCCAATCGAGCTGTACGACACTGAGCTGTGAGCACAGGTCCCACTAGAGCAGGTGTGTCACACCGGTTCCACAGAGGGACTAGTGTATGCTGGTTTTTTGGTCTTTCCTTTCAATTTGAGCCTTATTAAGACCTAGACTGCCAGGTGAGGGGAGATACTAACCAATTACTATTATATAGCGCCTGTATTATATACAGTGCATCCAGAAAATATTTACAGCGCTTCACTTTTTACATGTTTTGTTATGTTACACCATTATTTCCAAATGGATGAAATTCATTATTTCCGTCAAAATTCTACAAACAATACTTCATAATGACAATGTGAAAAAAGTTTTTTGAAATCATAGCATATATACAGTGGGGCAAAAAGGTATTTAGTCAGCCACCAATTGTCCAAGTTCTCCCACTTAAAAAGATGAGAGGCCTATAATTTTCATCATAGGTACACTTCAACTATGAGAGACAAAATAAGAAAAAAAAATCCAGAAAATCACATTGTAGGATTTTAAATGAATTTATTGGTAAACTATGGTGGAAAATAAGTATTTGGTCAATAACAAAAGTTCATCTCAATACTTTGTTATACACCCGTGTTGGCAATGACAGAGGTCAAACATTTTCTGTAAGTCTTCACAAGGTTTTCACACACTGTTGCTGGTATTTTGGCCCATTCCTCCATGCAGATCTCCTCTAGAGCAGTGATGTTTTTGGGCTGTTGCTGGGCAACACAGACTTTCAACTCCCTCCAAAGCTTTTCTATGGGTTTGAGATCTCGTGACTGGCTAGGCCACTCCAGGACCTTGAAATGCTTCTTACGAAGACTCTTGTTTATTGCCCGGGCGGTGTGTTTGGGATCATTGTCATGTTAAATGACCCAGCCACGTTTCATCTTCAATCCCATTGCTGATGGAAGGAGGTTATCACTCAAAATCTCACGATACATGCCCCCATTCATTCTTTCCTTTACACGGATCAGTCGTCCTGGTCCCTTTGCATAAAAACAGGCCGAAAGCATGATGTTTCCACCCCCATGCTTCACAGTAGGTATGGTGTTCTTTGGATGCAACTTAGCATCCTTTCTCCTCCAAACACGACGAGTTGAATTTTTACCAAAAAGTTCTATTTTGGTTTCATCTGATCATATGACATTCTCCCAATCCTCATCTGGATCATCCAATTGCTCTCTAGCAAACCTCAGATGGGCCTGGTCATGTACTGGCTTAAGCAGGGGGACACGTCTGACAGTGCAGGATTTGAGTCCCTGGCAGCGTAGTGTGTTACTGATTGTAGCCTTTGTAAAGTAACAAAGGCTACAATCAGGTCCCAGCTCTCTGCAGGTCATTCACTAGGTCCCCCTGTGTGGTTCTGGGATTTTTGCTCACCGTTCTTATGACCATTTTGACCCCACGGGGTGAGATCTTGCATGGATCTCCGGATCACGGGAGATTATCAGTGGTCTTGTATGTCTTCCATTTTCTTAAAATTGCTCCCACAGTTGATTTCTTCACACCAAGCTGCTTAACTATTGCAGATTCAGTCTTCCCAGCCTGGTGCAGGTCTACAATTTTGTTTCTGATGTCCTTTGACAGCTCTTTGGTCTTTGCCATAGTGGAGATTGGAGTGTGACTGATTGGGGTTGTGGACAGGTGTCTTTTATACTGAAAACAAGTTCAAACAGGTGCCATTAATACAGGTAACGAGTGAAGGACAGAGGAGCCTCTTAAAGAAGTTACAGGTCTGTGAGAGCCAGAAATCTTGCTTGTTTGTAGGTGACCAAATACTTATTTTCCACCATAATTTACCAATAAATTCATAAAAAATCCTACAATGGGATTTTCGGGATTTTCTTTGTCATTTTCTGCACCCTTCCCCAGATCTGTGCCTCGATACAATCCTGTCTCTGAGGTCAACAGTCAATTCATTGGACTTCATGGCTTGGTTTGTGCTCTGACATGCACTGTTAACTGTGGAACCTTGTATAGACAGGTGTGTGCCTTTCCAAAGTATGTCCAATCAACTGAATTTACCACAGGTGGACTCCAATCAGGTTGTGGAAACATCTCAAGGATGATCAGTGGAAACAGGATGAGCTCAATTTTAAGTGTAATGGCAAAGGCTGTGAATACTTATTTACTTGTGCTTCTTTTAAATTTTTAATACATTTGCTAAGATTTCAAACACACTTCTTTCACATTGTCATTATGGGTTATTGTTTGTAGAATTTTGAGGGAACTAATGAATTTCAGAATAAGGGTGTAACATAACAAATGTGGAAAAAGTAAAGCTCTGTGAATACTTTCCAGTAGCACTGTAGTGCTTGTATTTTAAATAGCCTGTTTTATCTAGAACCTGTATTATATTGTGTTTGTATTATGTAGCATCTATGTTATATAGCGTCTGTATAATATAGAGCCTGTTTTATATAGCCTGTGTATTATATAGAGCCTTTATTAAATAGAGCCTGTTTTATATAGAGCCTGTTTTATATAGAGCCTGTTTTATATAGAGCCTGTTTTATATAGAGCTTGTATTATATAGAGCATGTTTTTTCTTTCACACTGTTCAAGGCAGGATAGATATACCTTAACATATAGCAATATGGACACAGAAATACGCAATTGACCAAATTATCAATATTTACTTCTGTGTTTGAGAGATTACATTTGGAGTCCAGCACTTTGACTAGTAGTTGATTAATGTTAAAATTCTTGAGATATGTATATATATATATATTTTTTTTTAGATTTGGCAAGTGAAGAGAAGAAGAGGGTAGAGGAGAAACAAAGATTTGCCCGGAAAAATCGCTCCAAAACAACAGAAGAATGGAAAACAAGGTAAGTGACCTGGTCATCTAATTTCTTCCAGGAACACCTTCGGTTTCTGTAGATCAAAACTCTCCTTGGATGAATGCTAACACTATTGCTTGGCCTTTGCTAATCCCACATTTGTGTCACCCTGCGCTGTGTGGTATGCTCTTCCCCTGTTTTCATGGAAAAGGAACCCACCACTTGGCCCCAGGTTTGGCTCTACTTGTCTGCCGTGGCTTGGTTATTGTTGTGGTTTACACTTTATTGCACTATACTGCCTCTCTGAGGACAATTGTAGCACTGCGGACAATTCACTGACATTAACACTGATTAAGCATCTGCATAACCTAAGTTAAATACTCCGGATGACTATATTTTAACTCTGAAGCTACCCACATATTGTAAATTACTTGAATGGGGTCATTTTGAAACCAAGAAAAAAATCATTTTGTAAAAAGTATCATAGCAAAATATCTACTTATTTCTTGTCAAAACATAAATAGATATTTGTAAGGTCCAGTCTAGTTGTAGAGATTATGAAATTAGGTTGGATTCACCAGAGTTAAAGTTGGAGTGTCATAGCAAAAGTGTTTAATACTTATTGAATAATGATGTTTCAATATAATTTGCAATCAATCTGGAAAAAATTTCAACAAAGAAATTGACATCATGGGATTTAGTGTAACGCAGTAAAACAACAAATATAATATTAATCCATTTTTAATTCAGGATATAGCAGAGCAAAATGTTGAAACGTTTAAAGGGTTTGAATACTTTCTTACCCTTTAATCTTGGATGTATTTTGAACTGGCAAACCAGGTGGGTGCAATTAATGATGAGGTAGAACAGATAACCTGCAGGGTCCGGTCCTTGCAGGGTAAGATTTGAGTCTTCCTTTGACAAAAGATGTTCAATCTCGGCAGGTAATCTGAATAGAACTTAATATTATGAATCCATATGCTGTAATTGTGTATTAATATTTGGCCTATATTAACTTTGCGTTGCATATTCAGACCTTATATGAGGTCATTATTGCAATTTTATCAGGGAGGCTATTTATACCAAGTGCAGACTGACAAATGTAAATATTTTTTATATAGAAAATAAAAAAATATTACACTTTGGACCACAAGGCAATTTAACTTTACTTCTAGAGATAAATCAAATCTGATTTGTTAATTACTTTAAGCTAATGTTCATGGTCTGCTTCCTATTACAGTTGTTTACACGTCCAGAAGAGGAGATTAATACTTCTGCTGATAACAAGTGAATGTTTTAAGAATTTAGAGAAGCTTACTGTATGTTCTAATAAATGCAACCCTTTTTAATTAATATAAAATCCTGTTTTGAACCGGGGTCAAAATAACTTTTTTTTTAACAAATTTATAGAAAACCTAATTTTGGATTCCAAATAACCCCAGTTGGTACCTTGAGGGTTGAACAATTAAAAGGCTGCATTGCAATTTACCTTTCCCTGATGTCAGCATGCTCCAGTTTGTACCCAAGCTATACAGGGAGAAATCTAATTTTCAATTTAAAGCGTACTCTTGCCAAAATGCAACCTAAGGTCTTTTTTAGAATGTACACAAGTCAAACGTTTTCGTTTAAAAGCATAATTAGGACGGAAACGCCACATAAGATTTTCCCTATTTTTGGTTTTGGTCAAATCGCCTTTTGAACGGAAGGGATAGGGACACTAATATGATAGCATCAAAATCGCTATTTTTAAAACACTAACAAGGCTCGACAAAACATGAAACTTTGCTCGAAGTATCACCAGATTTGACCAAACCCAAAAATAGGGTAAATCTTAAGTGGCGTTTCCGTCCTAATTATACTTTTAAATGAAATTCTGACTTGGCTACATTAAAAAAAGACCATAGGTTGCATTTTGAGTTATGCTTTGAGTTTGGTTTGATGAACCCTTCTATAATATTCTCAAATGTGCTATATATTATGACATCTGTAAACATTGTGTGCATCATGTACAACATTCTATGACCTTGATGTCTGGACACTAATTTCTGTACTAGTTTATATGCTGATCAGTTTATCTTGTTTCCATATAGGTGGTTCCACCAAGGCCCTAACCCCCACAACAAAGCTCAGGACTGGCTCTACTCAGATGGATACTGGGCCCGGAACTACACCCTGCTGCCTGATATATACTAACCTAAGACAAACACACCTCATCCCAACTCTGCTGTTTCTTTCATATTCAGCCTGATATTTTGCACGGTGTTACTTTAAAATTCTTATAGACTCTGAGGGAGGTGAGTGTAGGCCTGGTTCGGGAATGCGGTCTGAAAAACATAGTTGTAGTGTTATATACAGTGAAAAGTGGCACCATAAGAACATTTAGGTGAGAGTTATGGCATGATCAAGTCCAAAGCCTACTAAGGTATGGCTGTTACTTGAAACTGAAAGCCAAGACAACAATCACTCGGTAGTCCTCAAATATTTATTGTAGGTTGTTTCTTACTACAAGCATAATGGTGAAGTCCCAATAAACCTGTGACCTATGGTGAAACCACTGAATCTGCCTGTCATTTCAATGGGACTTTTGAATTGTGTGAAGTGAATATGTATCTCTAGTATCTCTCCAAAACACCTGTTTTGACAATTGTCCATTTGAATACAGTGCGCTAGGTGCTGTTACTTACGAATGTGCGCAGCTGTACTATTGTTCTGATACAGTATCAGTATGACAATTTGACATTGAAATAGTGTGTGAAAGACTTGTTTAAAATTCCAATAGTCCTAACAAATGTAGCTGTTAGTAGGATACATTAACCATAGCTGCTTGGAACTCAGCTGCTGTGACTGGGGACATACATGTTTGTAAAAAAGTTATTCTGAGCTGTAATACAATGTACTTGATAAATGGATGCTACTATGTTATATAGATAATAGCTGTGCTGTACTGTAGAATGCTGGATCTCTTGCTCTGAATTTCTCTGTGTGAAAGTTTCCTTGCCAGTAAAAAGGAGTTACTGTAGATATAAATCTAATTGAACTCTTCCAGTTACACACTGAATGAACTTACAGTACATGCACCACTTTGACTATGCAAGTACCAGGGGCATCCTATTCCCTACATATATAGCACTGCTTCAGACTGGAGCCATAAAGTAGGTTCAACATAGAGAATAGTGTTACATTTGGCATTTAACTATTGTACAGCTGATTTCTGCCCTGCATAGCATTCTTCTCCTTGGTTGTGAATAGCTGCTGCGGTACCAGTACAGTAGGTTGGGCCAAGTGCCCCATGTGAATGCATTGTTTTGTCTTGTGCCTACTCTGTGTAATAGCACACTACAGGATGAAGATAATTTATATTGTTGCTAAATAAAAGCTTAATGTTACCCAAATGTGTTTGTGCTTTGCATCTGTTATGTCCATCAGCATCCCTGTGTATCAGCCGCGCGTCGGTGGATCTTAATTGGTGACGCCGGGCTCACATTACGTTCAGGACCGGAGTGAATGGTCCTGAACGTAATGCGATTAAGATCCACTGACCGCAGCTGCTGTGTATTCCTGAAGCTGCATACTGAAATCTCTGCAATACATAACTTAGGTGTAGTTCCGCTTTGGATTGTTCTTGGATAGTTTTACGTTTGGGTTTAATATGACGAGTGTGTAACTTTTACATTCAATGCCCATTATTTTATGGTCCCTTCTCATCTACTGATTAAATTGGGGACTAACTTGGCTGCTTCCAGCCGCCATCCTGGTCCTTGTGCTCCGTGGGTTGTGAGGTCGACATGCGTATGAGTGACAGGGAGTAAACTGTTGTACCATCCTCACTGATGGCCCGCAGGAACCGGCACTAAACGGAACCTCCACTCCCCATCTCCGTGGGAACGGAGAAGAACAGATACCCAGGGGTGTCATCCATCCTGACCACAGGAGACCCAGTGAGCATCGCTTTCAGAACCCTAGGAGAACTCTGGCCCAGTGAAACCTGGTTTCCATCAAGGAACAGGAAGGACTTAGGGATGCTAATCACCTGGTAACAGCTGGTTGGAGGGTGGGGTGGGAGAGAATGAGGCAAGGTAGAGCAATGTGTCCTGGGCCTGAAGGCCCTTCCTGGGCTTGCTGGAAATGGTGGGAGGCTGGGGATGCTGTCCGAGGTGCTAAGGGGAAGAGGAATGTTCTGCTAATAACACAGGTCCAAAGCTGTGAATAGATGCTGTTCTGTTGAATGGAGGCTGGGAGATAACTTTAGTGGACAGTGGGCCGTTCTCTGCATTATTGGACAGGTGGTACAGTGTCCAAACCTGATTGGAGACATTTGCAAGGATGGGTTGAGAATCTAGAGCGCTGGGTTTTGCACGAACAGGAACACTCTGCGAAGTATGGCCGTGATCATCTGAAATTATGGTAGAATGCATCATGTAAGGAAAATGTGAATATCCACACATGTTGTGCACTATTTAGGAGGGCTGAAAATCTCTGAACATCCTAAATACAAACGTTTCAAAATATGACAGAATAATTGTTAAAGCTGAACATCTGTGGGGGAACATACCTAAACTAGTCTGCACACTCTGTAATGATGTATTTTGGGTTCTATTGTTGGCTGTGGGAACTCCAAATGAAACGCAGGGTTCCCTGCTGCATTGCAGTCGAGTGGGCTTTCATCTCTTCACTAAGACAGATTGATGTTCTGAAAACCTGTGTGCGTTTGTTCAGTACTGCTCAAAACAAAAAGAGAATTATTAATGAAAAGTGTCATTTCTGTTCATTATTCTGTTAATGTACAGTTATTCATCTTTATATATATACCTGATGAAAAATATGTTTGCGTTTCTGCTGTCTATCACGTTGTCCTTTATACTCAGCATCCTAACTGAGGACAATCGGCATGTTGGCTCAATAAGATCTATTTTTCGGCTGTAACAGAAAAAGCTATCTGAAGAACTATTCTTTGATCTTGAAACTGCTGGAGAAATTCTACCAGGTGAAGCTGTTGGGGACACCAGTTATTTCCTTGTGAAGGGTGCAGACTGAATGGTCGGACTACTATAAGTCTCTGATGCTCTCCCCACACTCTCCTCTGTTCTTGGTATCCTGGCTGAGGACACTGTGGGCTGCATCATCTAGTTCTGTTTTAGATAAGTTTTTTCCTGATAAACCACTTTCAGAATGCCTTATGTCGGTTTCAGAAGGAGCTCTTTCTGCCAAACTTGTAGACACTGCTTGTTAAATTCTAGCAAAAGAAGCAGTTGAAAACACAAGCTCACCCACGGTAGTAGATGATTCCTCTCCTGCTTATGAGTATACGAGTGAGCCAAAAGAGTTAACAATATGCGACTGACACATAAGCTTAGAATCAGATGGGGCCAGTTCATAGTTCTCCATCTCTAAAGCTTACATTATCAAAAAGGGATGCAGACATCTGCAGAAGCCTCTCAAGCATGTAGCTTTGCGGGGGGAAGTTTCAGTCGGGGTCTGTTCTGACGGGGTACTTTCTTTGCTTGTGCTAATGGAATAGTGATTACACACCAGTACCCTTCTTCAAATATTTCTATACTGCTAACCAACCAATAAGCAGAAGTTGACCCCGTAGACACAGCCCCTTCTCATTTGCATAATGAGGCAGAAATGCATACAGAAATGTAAAAATGAAAGGTAGAAATAAATAGCGTTAAAGAAATAAATAGGGTAAAAAAATACAAAGGAAGAATAAAAGAGAAAAATATTATAATATACACATATAAAAAATAAGTCATTCATAAATAAAGTTGAAAATTATTTTTTAATTTTTTTTTAATTTAACCTTTATTTAACCAGGTAAGTTGACTAAGAACAATTTCTTATTTACAGCAACGACCTGGGAGCAATTAGGGTAAAGTGTCTTGCCCAAGGACACAACAACAATTATAACGGACAATAAATAAATAAGGTAATTATTACAAAGGTGAATAAATAAAAAATCTAATTAAAAGAGATATATACATCAATGTTGCATTGTATAATTTAATTACTGCCTACATTTATTTATTTACTGTATTTATTGTGCAATTAATTGTATGCTTATTTATTTTTTGAGCATTTATTTATATATTTATTTCTTATACTTGGTCCTCCATAATCGAAAGGTTACAACACTGCTTTTGCCATTTTAAATGCTAGGCTTTAAAATGTTGGAACGAACTTGGAAACCAGAGGCCTATTCTACAGTTGTGGTCAAACGTTTTGAGAATGGCAAACATACTCATTTTCACAAAGTCTGCTGCCTTATTTTTGATGATTGCATATACAGCACTCCAGAATGTCATGAAGAGTGATCGTGTTGAGGAAGACAAGACTGGAGATCACTCTGTCATGCTGATTGAACTGGAAGCTTTAAAAGGAGGGTGCTGCTCGAAATCATTGTTCTTCCTCTGTCAACCATGGTAACCTACAAGGAAACATGTGCCGTCATCATTGCTTTGCACAAAAAGGGATTCACAGGCAAGGATATTGCTGCTAGTAAGATTGCACCCCAATCAACCATTTATCGGATCATCGAGAACTTCAAGGAGAAAGTTTAAATTGTTGTGAAGAAGGCACCAGGTCACCCAAGAAAGCATAAGAAGGTATTTGGTTACCGTCAGAGCTCAATGTCTAAAAAGACTATCTTACCTAATATTGTGAGTGCATTTTCTTTTCTTTTTTTCTATATTTATTTATCAAATGTACAGCAATGATGACAAATAAAGGCACATAGCAAAATTGTCTTCCCCATACCCTCCCCCTTTCCTCCTCTATATCCACTCCACCCAATTCCCCTACCCCCGAACCCCACACAAAACATCCAGATGAAAACACATCACACGGACATACATGTATATCTAATTTACAATAGTAAGATTAATACTAACTTGGTTTAAGGACAATCTGTGGGAAGCCTCTGCAAACTATTAAAATATGAGATAAATTTCTTCCATTTGTCAGTGAATTTGGAGTGAGATCCCTTTAAGGAGTACTTAAGTTTCTCCAATTGCAAATTAAATAGGACATCAGTTAGCCACTGGGAAGCTAAGGGGGGCTGACAGGATTTCCACAATAGTTAAATCCTGCGTCTAGCTAATAATCTTGTGAAAGCAATCATTTCAGAGTCTTTATTATTTCATTTAATCGAGTTACCTGGGATTCCAAACTATTAATGGACATGTAGTCAGGTGAATTTTGAGGGCTTCTGACAAAGTATGGAATACTGAAATCCAGAAGCTATTCAGTTTTGGACAAGTAAAAAACATATGGTATAGGTCACAGGGAGAGGAGTGACACCTGTCACACACATCCATCACTGCTGTGTACATTTTGGATAGTCTGGACTTTGAGTAATGTACACTCTAAAAACAAAAGGTTCTAAATAGCACTAAAAGTGGTTCATGGCTTGTTATCATAGGGGAACCACTTTAAGTGCAATATAGCACCTATCTTTAAAAATGGTGCTATGTAGAACCATAAGAGGTTCAATATAACACCTTAACCACTCCAAAGAACCGCTGAAGAACCGCTGAAGAACCAAACCAGGCTTAACAGGTTCTTTAAATAGTTAAGGTGCTATATAGCACCACTACTTCTCCAGCGGATCTTCAGAGGTTCTTCAGCGGTTCTATTAGTTGCTTAAGGTGCCATATGGCACCTCTTATGGTTCTACATGGCACCATTTTTAAAGATATGTGCTATATAGCACTCAAAGTGGTTCCCCTATGATTACAAGAAATGAACCACTTTTAGTGCTATTTAGAACCTTTTGTTTTTAGAGTGTACTCTGTGTATAACCTTAAATTGGGGAGACGAAGAGGTAGAACTTGTTCTTTTAATTGCCTTTACCCAGAACTCCTTAGGAAATACCATCCCCATCTCCTGCTCCCAAGCCGATTTAGTTCTATCCATGGACTGGTCGTCGCATGACATAATCCAGCAATAGACCCGGGAAATCTAAGATTTCTGTAGGGGTGAGCTAGTCAGCAATACATCCCAGGGCTGGGTTGGGGGTATGCAAGGAAAGCCTTCGAATTGATTGGAAACAAAATGCCTCAACTGTAAATAGCGGAAAAAGTGAGAGGAAGGCAAGTTGTATTTAACAGACATATTGGGAAAAAACTAGAAAAGACTCCATTTTCATATAAATCAAAGAATGTTTTAATACCTTTCCCTTTCCAAAAACTGAAGGCTTTGTCATCAACCGATGGGGGAAATGTATGGTTTTTATGAATGGGGCCCATGATAGATGCAGAAGAAAATTTAAAGTGGCTACTGAAGTGGTACCAGATTTTGTGAGTAGTTAATACACTCTAAAAACAAAAGGTTCTAAATAGCACTAAAAGTGGTTCATGGCTTGTAATCATAAGGGAACCACTTTAAGTGCTATATAGCACCTATCTTTAAAAATGTTGCTATGTAGAACCTTAAGAGGTTCAATATAACACCTTAACCACCCCAAAGAACCGCTGAAGAACCAAACTGGGCTTAACAGGTTCTTTAAATGGTTATGGTGCTATGTAGCACCACTACTTCTTCAGCGGTTCTTCAGTGGACCTTCAGCGGTTCTTTGAGGTGCTTAAGGTGCTATATGGCACCTCTTATGGTTCTACATGGCACCATTTTTAAAGATAGGTGCTATATTGCACTTAAAGTGGTTCCCCTATGATTACAAGCCATGAACCACTTTTAGTGCTATTTAGAACCTTTTGTTTTTATAGTGTACTATAGGATTACCAGTGTACCGAGAAGGAGATACTGGGAGAGCAGAGCAGACTAAAGCAGAGATGAGGAGAGGCACGACCTACCATCTAAATGGCACCATGAAGTGTTTGGGGCATGTAACCAGAGTAAAATTTTCTGAAGGTTGGCCGCCCAGTAATAGTATAGAAAATTGGGAAGTGCAAGCTCTCCATTGAATTTACATCTCTGGAGTTGAGATCTACTGACCCTGGGCACCTTTTCACCCAAGAAATTGCTTGATTGATTGCCTTAAAAAACTACTTTGGCAGGAACAATGATATAGAATTAAAAAGGTACATAAATTTAGGCAGACTGTTCATTTTCACCGCGTTGATCTTCCCTATCAATGATAGAGGTAGGTTACCCCACCTCCGAAAATCTGCCTTCATCTGTGTGAAAATTGGGGAGAAATTGGCGGAAAATAAATCTGCCATTGAGCGAGTCACATTCACTCCAAGGTACTTGAAGCCTGAGTGCTTCAGCTGAAAGGGCAAGTCTGTGAGTGCATTTTCTATCTCACGCCAGAGTTGTGTTTTTGAAACTCTGTTCGCATAACGCTTCTACATTAGTGATGGATGTTTCAATTCTTTTCAGGGACACAAATCTTTTGAATCAGTTCACTAAAAAGATTTGTTCACTGAGTCGTTCACCGATTCGTGAACGATTTCCATCGAGTCTCACGTTCACCAACAATTAGTTCTAGCAGTAGATTCGTTCAGTGAGTCCTCCCTGCCGCCGAAGTCCGTGCAGAAAGACTGCTGGTGTATATAAAGAAGTTAAAACGAGTTTGACACTTCACTTTGTTCTTCCCCACACCTCAAAATAAGTTATGGTCTGGGTATAGGCACTAAGTCATTTCCATTTGTGAGTACTCTCAGCCCAAATATTACACAGATTATTTTATATTTTATTTGTTTTCTGACCACAGAAATATTTTACTATTTTGTATTTTTTATTATTTAAGTTGATATTTTTTAACCACTGGATCAATATACTAGTTCCTACCGTTTACTAGTCCTAAAACAAAGTTTTAGATTTTTTTAGTTTTCAAAAAGGTTACATAGTGCAGGTTTAAGAATACAATTTGCCATTGTAAAATGTATTTAGTTTGTGCCCGATAAAGAAGAGAACTGAAGGAACAGGAAACAGTTCTGAACCTTTTTGGCCAGTTCACCGATTTGTTCTTGAACTAGTTCTTCGGGTCTTCAGTTCTTTCAGTTCACTAGAGAACTGAAGGAACAAGTTCGGAACCTTTTCCTTCAATTCAACGATTTGTTTGAGAGCTAGTACTTTGGTTCTTCCCATAGATTGGTTCTTCTCAGTTGTTTCACCACCATGACATGCCTCACACTCCAGTAGGTGGCAGTATATGCACCTGTCAGACAATTTCTATTTGCTCTTCATACTGTAGTAGAAACTATAAATGTATTCACCAACTGCAGTTGCTATCGGCAGACAATGAAAAGAGACTCAAACAAACAAATCTTTTTGGGGGATTCGGTTCATTACGTTCACTTTGTAAGATTTGAATCGTTTGCGGACGACCCATCACTATTCTCCATGATGTTGTAGAGCGGTGGCCACTCCTGGATCAATAGGATCAGCTGGACTTCTGTTTCTTTGCTCCAGATGGCCATTATCTCGATATAATATACAGTATGTTGGGTTGTTCAGATGATGAAAAATGAGAGGTGAGCAGTCTGTTTGTATCTTTTTTCTTTACATCCATGGGTGAGCACTCTTGGGTCTGTAGTCGTTTACTGCTCTCGTCACTTCTGTCTTTTTCTTTGATCACTCGTTAGCTGCACAGCCAATCAGAGTGGTCCCTGTCACCAGCCCTGTGGCCAACTGCCAGATGACCCAGACGCCGATTCAACATGTTCCAAAAATGGCCAACAGAGCCCAACACATGGCGACGGTGAGGGACACACCGGACAGACTAGAGCGATGGTCAGTCACCATCGGCCCAAGTAGTACAGACGGCCAATGGTCAGCTTGGTGTGTCAGGGTCTTAAAAAAATGTTGCCAGACTACATTGAAGCTACTTCTCACTCTACTAGTGGTGGCTGCTGCTCTTTCAAAGAGGGGAAACTCATTTTTGGCCATCACAAAAATTGTCCATTTATTGGGCACGACAGGATATATCAGTTATTTCTTCCACCTGCCATCCAAAAAAGAGAGAATTTCATCTCTGATCTGATGAGAAACGGATGCTCCAAGAGCATAGATCAAGTCATTTTCAATAGTATGGGACATACCAGAAAGAGAGGAATCGAATTGTGTGGACAGGACAGAGTCATATTTAGCTAATGTTTCTGTGAACTTCCTGTAATTCCCCTTGGTAGATGATTCACTACTCTCATCATGTCCCCTAAATGATATGGAGTATTGTTCCTATCTTTATTCAAGAGCACGTTCTTTCTTTTTTTGAGAATTTCTAATTAATATTACATTCAGATTTTATAATAATTTCCCTCAAAACCTTGCTCTCTTTAACGTTCTAAAGTATGAGGATTCAAATGCAGGAAGGTCTGGCGTTATTCCTTAATACACAGCAACCGCCAGAGAACATGATGCAAATAAAGATAAACAATTTATTCAGAGTCCACTACTCGGTTAGGCGTAGTATGCATATGGCGCAACAATTACGCACGAAAAAAACATAACATATATATGACTGAATACAGGAATATCCACATTGTGTTACATCCAGCAGCAAGAACAATATCCCACAGCTCTTGATTAGGGAGGAAGGCCTTAAATCTGCAAGCACAAAAACAGGTGGAATAGATTAACCCTAATAAATGAGCTGTGATGTCATCAGTGGCTTCAATAGGCAGGGGAGCTTGACCGTCTGATCCCTGGCTCATCAGCAGAGGAAGCTTCGGGCTCAGAACTTATGAAAGTACCCCCCATCTGATGTGTAGGTCCTCCAGCGCGACTCCCCCGGCTCGGCTCCCACTGCCCAAGGGATTGCCCCGAGACTGTGGTGCAGGGCGATCTGGCCGGCGCAGATTGAAATCGGACAGGAGGTTGGGGTCTAACACATCCCTGGAACCCAGCACTGCTCCTCTGGACCAAACCCCTCCCAATCCAATAGGTACTCGAGGCCACCCCGCTGCCGTCATGAATCAAGGATAGCATGCACAGCATACACCAAGTCACTCTCAAACTCCAACGAAGGCAGGGGGCTCCTAGCACCTCTGCTTTTTGGAGAGGGCCTTCCACCACTGGCCTGAGGAGAAACACATAAAAGACAGGGTGAACACGCATGCTAGGTGGCAACAGCAGCTTGTAAGTCACTTCATTGACCCTCCCCAGGACTTTATAAGGCCCCACAAAACCGCGGACCCAGCTTCTGGCAGGGCAGGTGGAGAGGCAGGTTCCGGGTCGAGAGCCTGGTTGAAACCTGACGGCGGTTGGTCTGGATTTTGTGATGGACTTTGTGACCGACATTCCAAGTGTCCTCTTCCCGACGGAACCAGTCGTCCACTGCAGGGGCCTGGGTCTTGCTCGGGTGCCAGGGGGCCAGGACTGGCTGGTACCCTAGAACACACTGGAAAGGTGTTAACTCTGTGGAGGAGTGGTGAAGGGCGTATACTCTGCCCACGGCAGACACTTTGACCATTCCCCTGGCCGGTTCTGACAATAGGACCACAGTAACCTACCCCATTCCTGATTTACACGTTCCACCTGCCCATTGGCTTCAAGTAGATGTCCAGTGATGAAGCTCACCGCAACCACTAGCCTCTCCATAAAGGCTTTCCACACTCGAGAGGTAAACTGGGGGTCGCGGTCAGACACAATATTCTCCGGAATGCCATAATCCCAGAAGACGTGAGGAAACAACGCTTCAGGAATGCTGCGGGAACTCCACGCAGAAGGAGGAGGTGGCAAGCCTTCGAGAACCTATCCACAACCACCGTGATCGCAGTACAACAATCCGAAGGTGGCAGATTGGTAAGGAAGTCAATAGGCAGGTGTGACCATAGTCGTTGTAGAATAGGGAGAGGCAACAATTTCCCTCAAGGAAGGTGTTTCGGCGCTTTAATCTTAGATCACATAGAGTAGGAAGAGACATACTTCTTCACATTCTTAGCTAAGGAGGGCCACCAATACCTACCCCTAATACACCCGATAGTTTGACCGACGCCGGGATGGCCGGAAGAGAGTGACGTACGTACCCATTTAATGAGCTTGTGTCGCACTAGCATCGGCACATACTGTCGATCCGTTGCGCATAGCGTTGGCGCAGGATCAGCATGTAATGCCGGTCGCATATCAGCATCAAGTCCCCATTGGATAGGCGCAATGATGCACGTCTGAGGCACAATTGGGCTGTGATCCACACCTCTCTCCTCACAATACTGGAACCTCTCTGGTGGGTGCCACCTCTGCTACCCAACATGGTACCGGAGGCCTTCCTTGACCTTGTCTACCCGGGAGATACTGAGGGTTAGGTGGGGGAGCCCTCTTACTACTTGGCCGGGGTCCCAGTCTCATTGAATGCTTCTGGTCTCAACAACTCGCAAGTGGACCTATAAGTCTCCACAGTCTAAATGCTTGACAGTACAGGCATTAGTCTGTCCAAACCACCCGCTTCGAGGGGTAATTCCCATAGTACTTTGTCTATCACCAAGGTTTCTATAACATGGCCGGCCCCATTCGCTGGATCCAACCACTTCTTGGTTGCTCGAATTAGGTCATATAGTTGGGCCATGACCGACTGGTTCCCCTTGCCGGTATTGCCGTTTATAGAACGTCAGCGCTCTGTCTCTACGGGTCAGATGAAAGCACTCAAACACTTCTGCTTTCAATCAGGTATAATTGTCAGGATCCAATTCATTTTGAATGAATGAGTTCAAGGTTATGGTAAGTAGTACTGGATAAGGCACAGTACTCAGACTGGCAATACCAAATGTTCAAAGTAATATAAAGCACAGTGCTCAGACTGGCTGTCAGGATTTGTGGCATGAGACTTTGACGCACTTGGTAGTACAACAATCCGGAAAAGACTAACTGCCATCACCTCCCTAATAAAGGGAGAGTGGCAATCAGCCCAGGTGTGGCAGAGGTAGCAGGTGTTCGCGATTGTGTTGATGGGACTGGTGCTCAGGGACTAAATAACATTTCTGCAAGGAGGTAGGACATCACCCTGCACTAAAACAGGTTATTTTTTCTCAGGGTTCAGGATAGCTGGGTTTTTAAAAATGTATAGGGAAATAGTAAATATATGTAGGCTACTATATGTAATGGATAGAGAAATTACCATTTATTAAGTTAATACAAAACAAACACCCCCTTCTATTTTTTTGAAATTATTACTATTCTAACTATTCATATTGTGGTCGTACACCGCCAAGTCTGTAGATGGCGCTGTAGCGCTTTTGTAAATTGCACGAAGATACTAGCTTTCTCGGAGCCTGATACGCACGCACATTACGCAGTATTAAACTGGCGTGGGCCTGAACAAGATGCTAACTCTAGTGTCTCTTTGTGCATTTACAGGTACAATAAAATAATATTCCAACTATAAAAATAGGAAGAATATGTGAACGAAATGTTTAATAATGTATCAGTAGCCTTGTGAGTAGCCATGTAGATGTTTTGTAAATTAAAGGATTGTTTGAAACTGTTGAGGAATGCTGCTGACACATGACTGTAGTGTACACCGTGACGATATGTGGAATCTTATACACACCATAGTTAAGATTGGTAACATAATAGTTATACTTAAGTTCTTGTAAAATGTTTAAGAGTATTGTGAGTTACAATTAGCAGAGGTTATTCTGCACTGTCATGTTTAAGGTTTAGTGTCTGCCCTGTGTTTTAATGTATTTTGCCACTACAAGTAAATAACTTGTGCATGCGTGAGGCTACTCCGCATGTCATAGGCAGGGTTGCCAGGTCAACCAGAAAGTTCTAGCCCAATGACTGCTCAAAAACAGCCCAAAATGCCTTAAAACTAGCCCAATTTGTTTACCTTGCCACTGAGTTAATAATTCAAATACTTTTTTCCACAATGTACATTTAAATGTTGTTTGTTTTACCCTATTCTCTTAATTTCCATTTTTTTATCTGTTCATTCCACAACATGGTTATATCTTTAATTATCTCCAATGACAGAGATGAATAAAAATGCAAAGATGATCATGGGATGACTTCGAGAATCAGCAAGATTGAGAGTGCAGCTGTATCGTAATTTGACAATAACTGAACTTTTGACAATAGCTCAACTTGCTGTTCATCTATATCCACAGCATTTTTCTTCTGGTGTTTACTGCAACACTTTATGTTTTTTTAATCTACATAAATTATTTCAGAAAATTAAATGGTGTTTAGGTTTCTAGTATGCTAGTAAACACGATTTGTCTTCATAAACATGTTTTTTTTCCTCACGTTTCTATAGCGTACTGTGATGCACTCTGATTTCTACTGTCTGATAAATGTTCTGGTCTGAAGAACCAACAAAATGAACAAATAGTGCAAAATGAAGATTTTTACTTTGTTTATTTGTAGGCACTAAACCATTTACATCAATTATCATGACGTTTGCGCCATGCGTGCACAATTTTCTGTTCCGCTCGCCCTGATTATGCACGTAGCAATCTTCCTCTATTTAATATACACCTATTTTTTTACAGTCTATGTATACACCACACGCATTTGCTCCTCCCATACCTGGCACAGGCTGCAACATACAGGCTTGGTCACATCTAATTATTTAAAGCAAAATGCTGCAGCTGTGGTTGTTTAAAAATAGCCCAAAAAAACGCAACCCGCGACCAATATATTTTCTACCGCCAAATTGATTTAAAAATAGCCCAATTTGGCTAGAAAACCGCGGACATGGCAACACGGGTCATAGGGATTTTGAACAAGTGGGTTGTAGAGGTGAACATACATTAGTATCATAGTAATGTGATAACTATGGGGTTAATTTCATTTGGTAGAATTGTTTCTCTTGTGAAAATGTATTAAAAATAAATCCTCTTATACTGTATAGGTTTTAAGTAAATAGAGGTAAATGTAAGATTTTATATTTATTTTCTTTTGTGGTTATTTTCATTGATGAATGTTGTATATGTATTAATATGCATACAGGTATATGTGTAAAGATGGGGATGCAGTAAAATGCAGTATATTGTGTATGTGTCACGTATCCCCTTGTGAATAGTAAGAGACAGTCGCGAAGGTACAGATAATCCAATATACTTTATTGTTACTCAAAATAACACAGCCTAGTGGGGCAAAACAAGGATACTTAGGTAATCCAAATGTAGCACAGGTAACACGGAGACGCAACAGGAACATTGACCAACAAGGGAGGGAAGCAAACACACAAACTAAATACCAAAACTAATGAGGACTAATGCACAACACCTGGACATGGGAATAACTACACCGTGATCTATAGGTTAACTAAAACATGTGAACAAACTAAATACCAAAACTAATGAGGACTAATGCACAACACCTGGACATGGGAATAACTACACCGTGATCTATAGGTTAACTAAAACATGTGACAAGGGCCCACGCTGATGACATCATACGACATACTTGCAAGACACAGAAGGGACACCAGGGGGAGCCATTACATAACACACTGGGAGATAACCTGTACACATAAAAACACACACAAGGCAGGTACCAATGATGAGGACACATGAGGACAATAACAAAACCAACTAAACCACCGTAATAGAATACTAACACACAGGGGAAAGCAAAGCCTATACAGCCCATACAGGGCTGGACGTGACAGTATGTGACATGTCAGTAATATATTATGATATTCAAGTATATTTTAGTACTAGCATTTTTCTAATGTAAATAATCTGTGACCAATTTGTTTTTCTAAAGCATTAATGACATTTATGATACACAGTATTAAACTGGCATGGGCCTGAACAAGATGCTAACTCTCGTGTCTATTTGTGCATTTACAGTTTAACCACCGATACACAGTGCTACTTAGCTTGTGTATCATTTGCTGTCGGTCCAGATAACCCCTAGGTCTGGAGCCGATAACATATACATAGTGTTTAATTTACTTATTTATATGTCCCATAAACTTAGTCACACTGGTTCTCAAGACCTGGGGGCATGCCAGTATGGATTTTACAGTGATGTTCATCATGATTTACAAGTATTTTACAATAATTAACAAAAACTTAAACATACAATTTTTGGTATTTTTTGGCATCATGCATGAAAAATGTCACAAAAATTTGGGTTATATACATTATACTTGATAAACGGTTTTTGACTCAAATTATTTTCCATATGCGCTGTTGTCTTTATTTGCAGGTGTCTGCGAGTACGCTAAATAGACTTGAAACAAACAGTAGTGATTAAATTCTGAGAAGTCAATCAAGGAAATAGTGTTACAAAAAAAACATTTATTTTCTGTAGGATACGCAGTTACGCACGTAACTGTGTTTCCTATTTCCAATTTTTCATGCATCGCTATAAAATGCAGCCCTTCACTTGGTTTCAAAAGCTCAATGTGGCCCTGAAGCAAAAATAGTTGCCCACCCCTAGGCATTTGAAATTGTCACTTGACTACTGAGATGAAAGCTATTTTGTTCTGTCTGTGAGCAAGACAATTAACCTGAATTGCTCCTCTGTCCCCCTGTAAGACTCCATCCAGGTTATTACAGCAAAAAAGAAATCGTTCTTTAATTAATTTTAATGGTAAAAAACAAAGATATGACAACAAGCATTTTGTAATGTTTCTGACGATGGCTAAATCTCTTTTATTAATGCTTCTTTGAAAACAGATCTTTTGACACTGTTAAGATATATATGTAGACCACAAATTGAGAATTTATTGGACATGTACACAAGAATGACGAATATGATATTGGTGAGTTTAAGGATGTAGAGAAAGTGTGTGTATGCAGCTGGCCTTAGGTGATGGATTATGGTGGTGACAGATTTCTGAATATTTTCTACCACTGCAATAAGAGGAACAAAAAAGAGAAATTGTCAGAATTCAACAAAGAACTTTGGTATTATATTATTAACTTCTTATTGACATATTATTATATTTGTATTATATTATTAACTTCCAAAAGGTTTATATCTTGGTTTGCATAGGTTCATTTGGAAAATACATTAAAATTCAAATAATTATTTTAAGTGATTTAGAAACAATGACAGACAAATGATAGATTCCTGCCATTGTTCCCCTTTAACTAGTGGGAGGTAAAAACTTGTCCCCACCTGATGATTGCATGCTGATTAACTTTCACACAAAAAGAATAAAACACAAAAAGATGCACCTTTTTCTCTCATACTCCCTGTATAAAATGCAACCCACCAAACCAAGTTAAACAGGAAAAATATGCAGAAAATCAGACAGAGAGCAAATAATTCTTCCAGGTACATTATATGTCTGTATATTGTTTTGTGATTTACCTGTGTGGTTTCACACCTGCCTCACTGAGGGTTCTCCATGTTGGACATTTGAGGTCTGGGGAGGAGTGAATGTGTTGTATGTGTGTGTCTGGGAATGTTTTGTATTTACGTGTGTAAATGTGTTGTACGTATGTGGGTGTAAATGTGGGGAGGTAGGGAGGTCTGGGGATTCTGAGAGTTCTGAGGTGGGGAGGTCTGGGGGGGAGGGT
>JACXGM010011160.1:8737-18759 GCA_016801145.1 Umbra pygmaea | reverse complement strand
GATTCGTTAGTGGTGGGAAGAGTGGAGTTTTTGGCGTTCTTGTGTAGTGTGATAAATGTATGTAGCCAGGTTAAGGGACGGAATGCGAGGATTGATGTTGTGGTGGGTGCAGCTAAAGATTTTATGGGTGTCACTGATGTCACGGGGGAAATGGTGCACGAGATGATGAAGGGGACGGGGGAGGGTAGGTAGTGGGGGGGGGTTAATTTCTGGGATCGTGGAGTGTTGGGGTGGTGTTGACGTGGGTGGGCCGTGTCCGGCCTCGCTCTCCGGTGCTGTTGGTGGCGGTACATGCACCTCTAGTTGGTGCGATCTGACATAAAACCCCATAGAAGAAGAAGAAGAAAGAAGCTGGCTCCCTAAAGAAGCTAGCTTCACACTGGAGCGAATTATTGTGTAATGTGTTTGGCATTGGTCCCATACGGCTGTATTCTATTGGATAATGAAAGCTTTGAATCATATGTTATCAGTTTACAATACGTTCCCCACCGGGGAACTATATTAAATTGATTTTTCAAACAGGGATTCGAAAAACGGGGCTTGCTCCGTCTGCTCCACGCATCAACTCACAGTACCTCCAGGAACGGTGCACCCACAAGTGTAAAAATGAGAAAAGTATATTATCCTCCGCCGAACGAAGCAGACTACCTAGCTAGCAACTGGAGGCGAAGCCCTTTTCGTTTGCTTTTGATTTTTCCTGCTATTTTCAGTTATCCTCCCCTGACAAAGCTAGCTAGCTACAGTACTGCCAACACTGGCATCGTTGCTAACGGTGCCTATGGTACTTAAAAAAATGGGCATCGTCTCTGTTTTGTCATTTTAGAACCGGAAGGTTTCGTAGTATCGGCTCTCGTGACCAGCGGTGTAGCACAAGATCCTGGGCCCTGTAAATTGGCAGTCCTGATCATAGATATCCATGGATATCTATGGTCCTGATGCCCCCCCATGTTCCTCAACACCAATATATTCCAGACTTTTCAAGGGCCCTCTCTCCCCTTTGGGCCCTGATTTTACCCCAGTCCGACGCCCCTGCTCGTGACATCCCTAGACACGGGACTGATGGTAGCGCTCACCTTGTCTTCTGTGGCTTTTTTGCTGCCCTTCTTGACACCAGGTCTTCCTCCAAAAGTCTTCGCCTCACAGCTAAGATCAGATACATTGAAATCTTCCCCAAGAAGTGATGAATGCCATTTTATTTGTTGGGCTCTGCAACTTGTATGTGTTTCAAATCAATGTAGTTCACTGTAGCATGAATAGTATTGTACAGTAAAGTCATTTCTATCATGGTGAAACAGGAATTAGGCAGTAAACTGCATTCTACTTTAATTATGTACTCATAAATCATTCAAATATACAATGTCGTTGAAGTCAAAGGACAAAATCGTTAAAACAGCAATTAGGTTAAGTTAGGGAGTGTCTCTTATTAGGGAGTGTCTCTTATGTCTTTTAAATTATAGAGTTAAAATATAGATTATTTATTGTTTTTTGCTTAAGGCCCATGCATCTAACTGAGAGAATGGTTCTCCTGATGTGTCCTTTTGCCCCACTTTGTGAAACTCCACTCTGTACTTTCCTGAAGAGAGGACCATTTACTTATCAGAGAGATTCTGTTCTATACTGCACATTGCCAGTTAAGTTAAAATAGGCTAAGCAATCCTCAAGGCTACCCTATAGGTTACAAATATATTGAGCTTGAATTGACATACTCAGTGCTCAGTGGCTTTACTTGTCACAGCAACATATTACCAGACTGTGGCCTTTAGGAAACACCATTACTCGTGAGGTATAGTATGCTGTGCACCCTTAAAATAGCGTGAACAATAGTGGACCCAAAATCTAACTCTGCGGTCTTGCGTTAAGAAATAGAAATGTAACTTCCTCTGCAATACTCTGAGTTCTGCCGTTAGGGTAGGTCTGAAAACTGAAGCAGGCATCAGTCATTGATTCCTGCATGTGTAACTTTTGCACTAAAATACCTTTGCAAAGGATCACCAGGAGTTGCTGCAGTGAGCAGGAGCCATAAAACATTTACCAATGCTTCTAATTTCATGGTCAGACAAGACAGTTTAGAATTTGACCGATAGTTGTCAACATTACAAGGGTGTCTCCGCCGTTTTTGAAAGAAAGGACCGAATCAGTTTTCCACAGTGTAGGAACATCTCCTGAGAACAACTTTGGGAAATTGTCCCTGTTGATTTCTTTGGATCAAGGACTTCTTCAAATGTGAATTTTCTAAAAACCTTGAATACTACGGTACTTTCAAAATTAAATTGCAAAAAAAACCATCTCGCTTGCTAGGAGTAGGCATACATTTCCTTTCAAAAACAGGTAAAGTGGTGATTATTAGCATCAACAATCAGAATAGAACCATCAGAAATATTTGGGGCTAATGTACTTTGTAGGGTCAGACACATTTTGACAAAGCAGAAGCCAGGTAGACCAGTAGTGGGAGACAGAGAGGAAGGTCAGAGACAGTGGCTGAGCCGGGGCTCGAACCGCCAACAACAGGGCACATGTCATACAGAGTCAGGAGCTTAGACCACTACACCATCTCCAGCACAACTTCTACATTAATGTTTAACAGGCCTATGGACACGATAGCCTGTTAGCACACTATAAACATGCATATATTCCACTCTGGTTCCCTTACTCTATGGCTCAATATGGCCCAGGTTTACAGTGGCCATACCATTGAACTAAAACTAAATTGACCTATCCACAGGAAGTGCAGCAACAAAGTAAAACAGCTGAATACTTGTTAAAATAAAAGGATTTAACACCTTGCTCTCCACTAGGTAAGGTGCATTCTGAATAATAAAACTCTTACGTCATTTCGACTCGACAACTGGCTAATCAGTTCCTGCACCACTTTGGTATTAAGGCGGCCGCCCAGACAAGGACCTTTAGCCGCCTTGACCGACTATTCCCAAAATAGTAAATGTGACGACGCGATATGTGTCCGACCAGCGCCATCTGCTTGTATGTTAATGTCATCGCACTGTGTGAAGTGCGCAGCCATACACAGTAAACACGCTCACCGTTGCACATTTCGAAAGTTGTTTTGCACCACGTCCCCCCCCCGGTAGACAAACCGAACCCGGCCGCCTAATGTATTTTCTGGGGGAAAACCTGCTAATGTAATGTAAACAAACTACATTAACTAACACCTGTTGATAGCATTTTAACCAACCATCACATTATTGACCGTTTTTTATAAATTACATGAACACCTTCAACGCAATTTCCTGCTGTGGTTTTAGGGATGTTACTCTGGATTAGCAACAGCCATGCTATTTGCTTTTTATGATTTCTACCGTTGCTACTGTTGCTGCTGTTGTTGTGGTCTCCATCTCTCAGTCTAAGTTTCATTTTGTCACTGTGGTCCAACCCCATCAGTCACTTTTCCGGTGATGCCTGAGCATACTACGCAGCCTCACGCTGAGCATGATGATGTAGAAGTAATGTGAGCAACCTGTCTGAAAGTTGTAACTCTTCTTGTAGCTGTGCCAAGAGAAATCTGAAATCTTCCAGAGACAGAGCGCATGAGTCGGAAGTATTTCCAATCCATGAAAAACGTTGCTGAACTATTTTTTTCCGATGCTTTTCATGGACTCTCTATGGGCTTCTCCCTTGATTGTTTGCCTCCACGTCCCCCCAATTGCCTGCGAGCTTCTCCTGGAATATACAGTAATTTCTCTACTATGCAACAGGAAGTCGCGAGGTTAGGACAAAAGATTGCCTATTTTTACAAAAACGGCTTCTATAGAATCATAACGTGAGTTACAAGGTAATGGAGCCTTTTATACATTGTTGTGTTTCTTTAGAAATAAACAATGGACAAATAGAGTCTAATCGCTTCAGATGTGACCCCTAAAATGAATGGGATTCTATGGAATGCTAACGGTAGGTGATGCCTATGTAGCCTCAGAATCTCGCCAGACTCTGAATTGGCCAAAAAAAAGGTGGGGGTGGCTAGCAATTCAGGGACTGGAACCAGGCAAGCATTCTGACACAGCTATAGCACTGTAGCTAGCTACCAGGCTAGTAGTTGTTGTAGTGATACAGCTATAGCACTGTAGCTAGCTAGCAGGCTAGTAGTTGTTGTAGTGATACAGCTATAGCACTGTAGCTAGCTAGAAGGCTAGTAGTTGTTGTACTGACACAGCTATAACACTGTAGCTAGCTAGCAGGCTAGTAGTTGTTGTTTTTCTAACAGAAATTATTTCATGCTAATGACTTCATCATTATACGGTTTCAGTGTTAAACCTTAGTTCACGCTACTCTGACAAACATATAATTATTTTCTCTTTCTTGTTTTTATTTTTCATGTATAAGATGACAGGACATACTGCAGTGCCATTGGTTGCGCTTCGGGAGTTTAGCATCAGAGGGAGACAAAGTTGAATGTATTTCAGAAAGCTGCGCCTAGGTTAGAGACGTCGCTAGGTTGAGAGCAAATGCCTGTCCCATAGGAAATGAAAGGCACAGCCGGAGCAATGCATTTTCAATGCTAGTCATGGACAAGATTCAGGGAACAGCATCCAAACAATTTAAAACTGATGTAGATTCCAGCAAACCATTAGCAAACAGGAAGCTTTCTGCCAACAGGAAGCACACTTTGATGTGGAGCTGCCAGACAAATCGCAAACACTAACAAAGTACTGTCATCAGCATAGATGATATTTACAGTGCCTTGCGAAAGTATCTTTATGTTTGAAGCCTGAAATGAGGCAAAAGGTCGAAAAGTTCAAGGGGGCCGAATACTTTCGCAAGGCACTGTACGTTTAAGCACACCTATTCAGAAATAATTTCTGTAGAGTAAACAATAAAGGACCATAAATGTAACCCTGTGGGACTCTTTTATTAAAGAAGAATTCTGGGCGGTTTCCACACATAGCTGTGTTGTTAAGAAATTTTGAGTTCTGTCAGTATCGAGAAACTCAAACAATCGGTGTTGCCTACACCGTGTTATCCTCATGCTCCAGTTTATACCCGTTACGCTGAAACGGGGCAAGTTTAAAATTTTAACATGCTTTTAGCATTTTAACAAGTATATATTTACATTTTAGCACACCTTTTCAGATATCATTTGTGTCGAGTAAACAATAAAAGCACCCAAGATTTGATTTCAACAACAATAACCTGTGATCTGATTCTATGATATTTCTAAAACCATGTACAAGTGTCTACAGCTAACCCCAATAACAACCTGCTTTGTAGGGTTGTGTAGTTCTTTAGTGATTTTGCTACTTTCCAGAATTTTACTGGATTCCCGTAACAATCATTGAAAATAGTCTGATTTCGCTTTTCTAATAACCCTGATAGACAGGTGAGCTACTCGGGGCTAGAATCGGTTTGTCTGAATTGACCCATGGGTTTGATCTGTTCCTCACCCTAATCTTAGTGTATGGAGCGCGCTTATCTGCAATAGCATTAAAAATACTACTAAATAATGCCAGCTTAGATTCATGAATAGTAGTAACACAGTCAAGCTCACTATGGTAAAGATGCTGTACAAAAGCTTGTTGACTGAAGTTTCTATCATTTATTTTAGAGATTATATCGGGTTTGTCCCTGTGAACTCACATCTGTAACACATGCAATTAGGCAGTGGTCACTGAATCCAACTGGATATACTCAACTCGCTTTATTATTTTTTTGGATATAATCTATCCAAGTGGACTTTGTAGACACTGAAAGATTAAGCCTTCTAGGCTTATTGATTAATTATGAGATTTACCTCCGTAAAGAAATCTTGAATACTGACCTGTGACTCCCAGTTCAAGTTAAAATCTCAACTTCAGTAGAGATAAGCATGGCTAAAAATTCAGTTGACTAAGCATGTTTATCTTTGCAGAAGGTGGATGATATACTCCAACAATTGTAATTTTACAGTTATTACCTATCTATGCTTACAGTAAAGAGATCACTGATTTCATATCTATGGGGATACACTGTGGTCCTGCCGACGAACCTTTATTGCAAAACAAAACTAGCATTTAAAAACGAGTGACAGTTTTATCTACCATAATGAATCTGCGGTTTGGTCATCCAGATACGTCAACAAAACATGCCCACGACTGAATGGGGTCTTTGTTACTTTAATATGCATTAATAAAAGGGCTTAAGTTAACATTAAATCATTACCTACTGTAAGGCAACATTTCTCAATTCTTCTAGCTGGCCAAGGAAAAGCTCATAGGCTGCAAATAACTCCTGACATTTATGAAACTGTAGACCAGGCCACAGTGAATAACTGTGGGGGGACTTACTACCTTGGCCAAAACTAGAAGAGACCGCAGTGGATGGGGATTTTTTTCAAGATTAGTGCTGAGTCGAGAACACTGAGGGAGGTAGAGTCAAAGAGTCAAAGAGTCAAAGCCCCTCACTTCTCAAGTCACAGCATCCAGCTCTTTTCTCCAAACCACGTGATTCATTACTTTGTGACATTACTTTACCTGACCATCAGTAGCTCTTTCAGAGTCGTAATAGCTCCTTTATCTATCAACACTGTTTCCATTAACTCTTTCTTTTCCTTTTTACGTTCCCTAACCTTTGGAGCATCGTAAAATCAGCATTAGGAGAAATAGCTTTGCCAGAACACTTTGGAGTCTTGAAACGCTATTAGCTAATCCAGAGTGGCGTTGGCTGATTTGTATTTTGGCTTGCCGGGATGCAGTGTAAAATGGTGTAGTCATCGTTGACTGCCGTTGTGGCAGTGACATATTGTGTCAAAAGCTATGGGAGACTTGCTGATGGCGTTTCCATGGATTGCAGGTGGAACACACAACTAGTGTTTGCATTTGTTCCCTGTATTAAGGTGAAAGGTGGCTTGACATGCATGACTTGACATGCATGAATGCTGTGATGGAAGATATAAAACAAACTAATTACTGGAGGCTGCAGATTATCTGTCACCTAGTGACATAGTTCCATGGCTATAATCCCTTGTCAGAACGTTGCATAGATTTCTGCAGATTTACCCCCTTGTTCCTTCGCAAAGGCCTGCAAAGAGGTAGGGCTACAGGTGTTCACATGGTAACCATTGGAGCATGGAAAACGATGACAGCATCACATGGCCAGGATTAAAACAGGTTTCTTTTTCCAAGAGATGGGAGAAGACTTCCTATTCAACATCATTGGCTAATTGCACTTAACCACTAATTATAGGCTCAGCCTGCAAGGCTACAGGGCACGACGACATACTTCAGCTCACGATCAACCATCACAATTTGTCTCAATCAACCACCACTGACATCAATGAAAGGTGTGATTAGGACTGATTTCTGTAACAATAACCACTCATCATGTACATTCATGTGAAGGCTTTGGATATTGTTAAATGACGGGGTTTCTAAGAGTCTCCGCTAACACATGCTTAAGGACACCTGCTTGCCTAATGTTACAGCATCTCGTTATGTCAAGGGCTTTTGTGCAAAGTGGAGCAGTTTTTTTCCACAGTCTTACTATGCCCTTTGAACCACTGTGAAAATGCTCTGGTTAACATTCTGGGCTATGCAGTACAAGTTTATTTAAATTAGAAAAAAACACTGACAAAATATTTGATTTTGTAAAAAAGAACATTAACATAAATGAGCAAAGTTTTACTTGTTCATGTACACACATTAACCAGAAACACACACACCAGTTTAGAGCATGTTGAATACCAGTTTAGAGCATGTTGAATACCAGTTCAGAGCATGTTGAATACCAGTTTAGAGCATGTAGATTACCAGTTTAGAGCATTTAGATTACCAGTTTAGAGCATGTTGAATACCAGTTCAGAGCATGTTGAATACCAGTTTAGAGCATGTAGATTACCAGTTTAGAGCATGTAGATTACCAGTTTAGAGCATGTTGAATACCAGTTCAGAGCATGTTGAATACCAGTTTAGAGCATGTAGATTACCAGTTTAGAGCATGTAGATTACCAGTTTAGAGCATGTAGATTACCAGTTTAGAGCATGTAGATTACCAGTTTAGAGCATGATGAATACCAGTTCAGAGCATGTTGAATACCAGTTTAGAGCATGTTGAATACCAGTTTAGAGCATGTAGATTACCAGTTTAGAGCATGTAGATTACCAGTTTAGAGCATGTAGATTACCAGTTTAGAGCATGTTGAATACCAGTTTAGAGCATGTAGATTACCAGTTTAGAGCATGTTGAATACCAGTTTAGAGCATGTTGATTACCCACCTGATCGTCTTGTGCAGGCATCTGGTAGAGGTTCTTCTTCTGGTTGTCTAGGTTATGGTGGTGATGGCCATTCTGGGTATCCATGGTGACAGGGGCATACCAGGTCCTTCAAACACAGAAGACACACAACTTAGTCTTTGTTGCATTGATGGTGTGTGTGCGTGTGCGTGTGTGAGTTTCTAACGTAACACTATAATGGGGACATAAGTGTTCACAAACTGTGTTTTAAAAATATACCCTTTTTGTGACTTAACTCTTAGGTTTAAACCAAAACCTGTGTTTAGAATTAGAATTAAGGTTAGGATTACAGTTAGCTTTAGGCTAAAGCAGATGGGCAATGCTTAAGGTTCAGCATAAATGTTAGGACTTCTTTTCCAAGCTGTGGCTCGTCTTTATGACTCGTCTCTAAGCTACGGGCAGGGATGTTTGCATATGATCAGAACAGGAGTGGCTATTTGTCTCTGGCCACATCAAGGTTTTTCAAATATGAATGTAATATTTCTTTCTGACTAGTTTCTTCTTCAAAATCCATTTGTCAGATGGAAACACGGCAGTTAAAAGAAAGCTAGCAAAGGAATTTAGTGCTACGGCACTGACTCATCAGACAAACAACCTGTCAGCCAAGATGACAGTGAAATATACACACTATCTTATAACCATTTGAAAGACATGAAATATACCACTCACACAGCTGCCAAACACACAGGTACCGCCTCCTTGAGAAACAAAGTGACTTCAAAACATGAGCTGATATTATCTCATCCTCCAATAAAAGATGAGCCCCTAAAATGCCTTTGTACACATCACCTTTTTCTGCCAAGTACACACTTTTACGCCATATTTACCTGCCTGGGGAAGTGGCCTACATTGTGAAGGCCTAAGCAGAAAATGCAGATTATACAAAACCAAGGCTATGCACACGCCTGCAAGTGTGCAGAGAGCAGGCAGTTGTGGCAAATCTGATGACAAGGCAGACTTGGGTTATACAGATGGGACAATGATCCAAATGGGTGACAGGAAAGAGACGAGTGGGCTTCTGTAAGAAAGCCTACGGTAATGATTCATTACAAGTCCTTGTCTGAAATTATTTTTAGCACATTTTGTGTGTATAACAGTAGAATTATATTGACGGTGGCCCACAAAGTAATTTAAACCTGCAAGTAGATTAACTCCTCAGATCATAGAGGCTCAGCTCAAAGTATGTTAACTAAATTATTAGACCTGTTCTATGTACATATCAGTCAGCCATAGGGGAAGGAAATGCTGTGTCCTACAATTGTACAAAACATGCATTTCAGTGTTCAAGCTGTCTGAAAAAAAGTCAGTGTTTTACAATTACATAAATGCTCATGTCTAAGAAATAACTTTGGATTTCTATGAAGTGCATCCTATGATGTTGTGTTAATTGAAAGCCTACATTCAATAAGACTGTAAAAGAAATGAGATACTGTATATGTAAATCATGCTTTTGGATATGCTGACAAGTCATCTTCCTATTGCTAAATAATGCTTAAGTAGCCTTACGCCCGTTTCAGACATACTCCGTCTGCAGTGCCGATGCGGTGCGGTTGCAGTTTGTATGCGGTGCGGAGCCATGACAAGCCATTGTGCTTTCACACATCAAACGTTTGCAGTGCGCTACTGATCCGAAGTTTCTGTGTTCCACAAATCAGTGGCGTAGGCACGGGTGTGCCAGGGTGTGCTTGTGCCACCCAAAGAAGCAGCTGGCACACCCAGAAATCAGATGCATAATGCACTTTTTGTTATAGCCTTGACAAAAAGTGTTTTTACTCTAAACCTAGGCTATTATGGTGTAATTATAA
>JACXGM010011159.1:0-18988 GCA_016801145.1 Umbra pygmaea | reverse complement strand
CAAGCCCTTTATTGGCCTGGTTACACATAGCTACAGTGGAAATGACAGGACGTCCATGAAATATAAAATTATATTTTAACCGCGTATTGAGACTACATAGAGTTCATTTACGTATATTTCCAAACATCTGTGTAGATAATAGGATTGCATTTTGGGCACTGACAGTACAACTAAGCTTATTCTGCTTTAATTTCTACTCGGTAACACTTCATTTAATGCATTATCCAGCATTATACTTGTACTTATAATTCAATACAATACAGTAATAATGCTTTACTAAGTTATAGACAATACTCATAGGAATGTGTATTAATACTTAAAATGCATTATAAGTACAGTAATGTTGATTGATAACATATTTCATTGATAGTTCATAATCACCGGTACTTTTGTCCTCAAGGACCAAAAAGCACGATAATGTTTATGTCAAAATCCTTATCATTGGTGTGTTATATCATTCATGTAAAAACACCATATGATGTTATTATGCATTTGACAAAGTGACACGTCTTGCACATATATACATAACACAAACAAAGCTCTTTATTATTTCAGTTGCTGAAAATAACAAATTATGCAAGTAAAGCAATTTTGAAGTACTACAGTATGTTGCTGTACATTACAAGTGATAATGATTATACTTATACAGGAGAATGAGTCTTATTAAGTCTTTATGGAAGTCTGAAACTATGCTTATACTGCTTTATAACATAATTCTCATTGCATTATGAGTACATGTATGATGCTGTATGATATGTTACGCATATGGGCAGCGGCATATCATGAAATTCTGTGGACTGTCCAAAGGTCTCTGAGGGGCCCCTCCCCTCTTTATGCCCATATTTCTGGGCCCCCTCCACACATTAGAGCCCTACACACTTGATACCCCACTTCCCCCAGACAGGCGCCACTGCATGAGGTTGTTCAATAAATTGTTACCTTATATTCTTCCAGAAGAATTCTCCTTTTTAAGCTATATTCTTAAAGAATCAGTAAGAAAGTTACAGTACATTGTTAATGTATGAGTCCGATACCGGGTGTAGAAGTCAAGAATTTCATCTTAACAACAGGAAAACACATTGATGGTTTTGTCTGACAGCTCTTCATCCCTCCATTCTTGGCCAGTGTTTCATGCTGCCCCTTTGCTCTCTCTCCGTGTTGTTTTCCATATCTATCGGACCGTTATTTGTGTCCCTACGGATTCCTAAGGAGTGCGGGCGCTGAACCTTTCCCACTGACATGACGGTGAATGCCAGGGCAGTAATTGTCAGATGACAGAGATGGGAACGAGAGAGAGCCAGAGGGAGGGAGGGAGGGAGGGAAAACGAGTGGGTGGAAGGTGCAGTTAGAGGCAGGGACTCGAGTGTGCGTGTGAGCGAGCCAGAGAGAGAGAGAGAGAGAGAGGAAGACTAGCCTTCATTCCACCACTTCTTAGTATACGGTCTCTGAGACATCGTTCCAGAGAGGAGCTACCGCCAACCTGGTGGAGGAAAACACAAACGGGAGCAGGAAATTACGGGAATATTACACAAGAGGAGTCAGCTCTACACCTGCGCCTCTGCTAGGGTGGTAAGAGGTACCTGAAAGTTTACCCTCCACAGGGACCCCCCCTCACCCCCCTTGGCAGACTGAATAGAGGGCAGCTACAGGCATCGAGTTGTGGTGAGCACAGACTGCCTGTAGTCAGTTGCGGGGGTGCCAGTGTGCTACAGCAGAGTGTGCTCCCTCTGTGCCTCTCACACTTTATCAGAGCCTGCCTGCCTGCAACGCGGGTGGAGAAGATCCAATCAGCATTTGGGTTTAATAAGGTGGAATACCAGGGGGACGCAACAGAGAAGATACTGAACGACCAGGGAAATAAAGCAGTAAGGAACGTACAGCAGTGAAGGACATCCTTCAACAGAAAAATAAAAGCTTTACCAAATTGTTTTGAATTCAGAGGCTTCTGTTCCCCGCGGTGTGGAGCGTCAGTGTTCTCTTTTTTATGGAGGAGCATTTCGCAGCTTCTTCCGGCTTATCTTGTGGACTATAGGATCCTGATTACAAGGTAAGGACCTGTTTTCAACTCTCCCATTGCCTCAGCCTGACAGCTAGCATAGGACCAGATTAGGTAACTGCAACAATCAGCATCAAGAGGCGAGACAGAACCATCCAGAACGGTGTCACCTGCAGACAGCATTGAGCGTCACTAACAGGACATGAAAAGTTGCAACAACACCTTTCTGAGATTATTATCCACGTGCATGCAGGGAATATTATTGCCTTTTTTTCCAAGTGGGCTATTTTGGCTCCATGGATCAGTGTAGAAATGTAGTATTGGAATAGAGTTGGGGGTTATGTTGAGAAGGAAATAATGCCAGTATGTGAAGCCAATCCTCTGGGGTATTTGTCTATGCAGAAAAGCTTCTAGCTAGGAGGCAGGAGGACATAATTACCCCAGGTGCTTGTCCTTGTTGGGACCATGGGATTACTTTTAAATGTTAACCACCACCCGCCTCCTGGTGGTAACGGCACGGCCAGCCGCTAGGCGTGTTCAGGGCTGTTTTCCCCTTTATCGCAGCAGACAGCCAGCACACTGTTTTAGTTGTTTTGAATGATGCCCAAATGGCTATAATGCCCCACATACGTTTATCTGACAATACTGCGTGAGTTTCTCAGGCTAAAGCTTCTTGTGCGATGCTTTCTTTGTGTTCTTCTGCCATCACCATCTTTGCACACACTTTAATATACTGAACAGGTTTTTAAACACATAAATAAGCTGGTGCTATTTCTCATCAATGTCCTTGATGTCGTGTAAATGAGGACAACATGATTCACAGGAATATGGGGGCTTTGGGAACTTAACCGCAGCATTTTCGGGGGGAACCTACAACACATCCCTATCGATAACGGACAAGTGCTACCCCTTTTGTGGGAACGGGCTGAAATATTTATGATTGCAAGCACATCCTGTGTGCTCTGAAATATTTAAAATAATTGAATAATAAATAGCTTGTGGCTGTCAAAGCCTGCCTCTGACGCGCTGGAGGACAATGATGCCTGATCTAACATGTTAACCGGTGACCACAAAAATGTCTTTACCTCCAGATACCAACTTTTAAAAGGTGCCTTCTCTCACCACATGTCCACAGGGGGAGTGAGAGGCTGGATTTGAAACAGTTGTCAGCTCATGAGGAAGTCTGAAAATGTCCACCAACAGAGCTGGCTATTTCCTACGTGTAATGTATAGCTGGATAATGCCTACAGGAGCTCTTTTTGGGATTTAAATAAGAAAGATCTGGTATTGGAATTACATTATGTTGTCTCATGAAAGAGCACAATATTGTTTCATCTTTCTGTTAGCAAGGCCCAGGTATAGGTGTAATCTAATGAGCAGTATGGCGTACGTGTGTTCAAATGAGTGCGTGTGTGTTTTGAATGTGTGAGCGTGCGTCCAGAGCTTCACCTGCTTTGATGTTTTATTGAGTGTTAACCATGTCAGCACTGACGCACTCAATCTGATCTGCAAAAGGAAGCATTAAATTGGACCTCATTCACTCTCGTACTGCCTTTCACTCTGGATTTACAATGTAGATTTTTCCTTCACAGTTTTCTTTAATCAGCTAAATGATTTAGTGCCGATGAGTAGGAGTGTGTGTGCAGGTAAGTGTGGGTGTGTTATGCATGTGTATCCAGCCCTGGTGAACGGAATATGTGTGGTCTGTTCTATTCCGTCTGATGGTGGCAGAGGAGTCTTAGACTTGGTCGAACATTTCAGTAGAATAATACATCCATTGACTCTGGGTCATAGAGGTAATCTTCTCTTACTAGTGATTAAACGGAATCGCAGAAAGCATGTTCACATGGAGTGAATTAAAAGAAAGCAAACAACTTTAATCGCAATCAAATGTGGAGGATTTGATTTTTTGCCAACAGCTACGGTTTAAATGAGCATGCACACATGTCACCCCATAGCAAGACCATGACACGCTTGCTTCCAACTATAATACATCATTTTAAATGATCTCTGAGTTTTGGACGCAGAATATGTTATGCTTACTTTTGCATTATACAATATAGTTCCATTAGGACTTTGTTAATAGCCAATATTACTTCACGATATGAGTAGAATGTGAATTTGGCAACAATGTTCTGTTTTGTATGGTTGTGTCATTCAACAATACATTTTACACCACAACCAAACATATGGAATATCGGATTGAACTTTAACTTGACCCCTTTTGTCCATGTGTCCTTGTATACATCTTGTTACATATGAGCATTCTTAAAGCTAGCACAGTTGCACAACAGTACAAGCTCACAAATTGACTGGAGAATGAACAGCCAGGGCTCTCAAAACCTGTGTACAGCGTTCCATTAAATAGAAGTAGTGTGAGACGTATGGTTACACGCATAACAGTGACTAATAACAGGCCTCTGCATCGAGAGAATAACAAAAAAAGGAATGGCTTCTTGGATGGGACTGACTTTTGGTCAGTACTGAACAAGGATATGATCCGGCCCATCAGTTTCCCACAGACGAACTGGAAGCTGTTGCGTTTCAGTCATATTAAGGTGTTGCTATGTAACCACAGGCTGCTTTTACGTCAATGAGACTGTGGTGAAAAAAGGTAAGTTGTAGACAGTTTCGATAGCCGCATCATCAACATTGAAGTGCTAGACACATTATGTGAATGTCAATCTATCAAGTTAAAAAGCATAATAGATTCTGAACATTGCTTCATAGCTAGCCAACATTACAAGCAGATATACCCTAAACATTACCTACCGATAGTAACAAAAATATTGACATGGTAATAACAAGCTTACAGAAAATAGCATGCAGTTGTGTGTGACAAAATAAAGTAGGTCATTGTAACAAGAACATTAACACCTTCAACGTCTTGTTCGTTTTATTTTGATGGCCTTGTCAGCGATGGATTCAAGCTTGTTGCCATAGCAGCCCAGTAAGCACAACGTGTTTTGACAGTTGGAAAGAAAATTAACTTTATTTCATGCGTTTGAGACAAAAGATAATGTTGCAATGACAGTCTACCCACATTCAACCCGAGTATAACATTTGAAATAGTTTTAGTAAGGCGACATCAGACAGATGGTCTACGCATACAGAGACAGAAGGCAAGTCTTTTGCTCTCTCCGGTGTTTGATTTGATATTGATTGGCATACCTTCAGTGAGCATCGCAATCAATAGTTCATCAATAGTTCAACATGTAATGTTAAAGGGTGAAATATGGTAGGTTGGTCCAGGCCAAGAATACTATTTTGTAAGACAATTACGTGAAATATTCACCTACTGTATGAGAAGTCCAATGATGTGAAATATTAACATATGAGAAGTCCAATGATGTAAAATATCAGCGTATGAAGCAATGTCCCTGCTCAACCCGGACACTAGGAGCAGTTATGAGTGTAGTCAGTGTTAAATTGGATGAATGTTGGTAGGGTGTCATGGTCGATTATGAAGACAGCGTTTTGAAGTAAACAAACTTCACTGCAGTGGACACGAGTTCAAATCGTGGTAGTTGAAGGCAATATTTTTATTTTTTCTCCATTTCAGTATGATGCAAATGTGTTTCTCTACACAGGCATTTATGTTTTATTTTATTTAAACCCTAACCTTAATACTAACCCTAACCTCAGTAACGTCATGCCTAACCTTAACCTCAGTAATGTCATGTTTAACCTTAACCCTGACCTTAACAATAAGTGTTTGAATATAATTTGAATCGCAATAGAATGTATGGAATGTATGTAATGTACCATTACCCCATGAAGCAACCGCAAAGGCAAAGAGCAATTACATTAAAGAACAACACAATTTTAGGACCAACATAATAGTAAAAGGACAGTGCAATCTAATAGAAGGACCAACATAGCCGAATAGTAAAATGTGAAGTTGAAATGTAAAAAACTGGAAATATTTTGGCCTGTAATGTAATTTTCAAAATAGTTCCTTGAGAACGTTCCCTGAGAAATCCTGATTGCGTTACATTCAAAATTCGCCCCACCATTAAACAAATATCTCTACATATTGATAGACATTTAAATTGAATTAGTCAAGGAAATTCTACCAGAGCATTTCGTACGAAGGCCTGTGAGATTCCCTGAGATCTCAGTCTTTAAGTGGACATTAAAATATCTTCTTTCAGTCCCAGTCAATTAACTGTAGTGTTCTAAAATGCCACCATCTTAAAATGTCAATACTGCAGGCTTCCTTCCCAACTGTCTAAAAGCACTCTGAAGAACATTACAGTAACATTACAGAGTCGTTATTATCTAGACTGTAGAATCAGAAATTCCGCCATTAAAGGAGGTTACAAGCAAACGTTGTCGGTCGGAAGTAGAGCGGTTGAACAGTGTGAAAGGGAAGACAGGGCCCCGAACACAGCAGCATATTTTTAGACAGTCCATTAAGGAACAGGAAAATCAATTCTCACTGTTCTTTCAACATTTGGTTTCAGGTTTTCTTGAGACAATGACCTTTGTCTGGTACATAGAGGAGCCCGAATGGCGTTGTGGCTTGGCGACAGTGATACACAGGTCATTATAAGGGGATATATGCAGTGTCTAGCACTCTTGTAGATGGATTAAATTTGGGCTTCAACATGCTTTATCCTAGACTGTTTCTTGTTAAAAGGATTCCTTGGGTGAATTCGATATCTGACATTGTGATAGATGCACTACTGATAAATCAATTTCAGGCTGATTATAAATCAATTTCAGGCTTTACTTAGACACATGCTTCCACATATTGGCCCACTAAGCACATGCTGACATTTTTATGTATTTTCCACGTCTGTACCTCCAGATGTCTTGAAAATGTGTTTTTGAGAAACTTCAGGGAGATTCTGTTAGCACCCCCCCAACCCCACAGGGAAACCCAATAAAACTAAACACAACAGCTGGGCCATTTACGGAATATGCTTTACATATTGCCATTTAAAATTGTCCATTATCATGGACACTGCTTTTATCTTACTGTTATTTATGAATTTTCCAACTCGTTAAATTCTATCAAAGTGGTTGGACAAACATTGGTTTGGGAAATGGAGCGCCACTAGTTCTGTAATTATGTTATCAGTTCAGAGCAGCATTGGTGGTTGAACAGAGCCTCCACAGGAACTTGTATATCAACAATATAATCATTATTTATTTCTTCTATCCGGTGCCTCAAACCAGCTCAGTGATAACTGAAGGCAGGGAGCCGCCTCGGTCCCCTGCTTCAACAATGGGTGGGGGCGAGAGTGACCCTTGGTGACAGTTCAGAGTCTTCTGGATGAGCACGACAGGATATGCTGGGCTCGAGGACTGACCGCGAACCACTTCCATCGACAGTGACCCTGACAACCATGTCACTATGGAGGGCGACCTTTCTGAGTGATCCGTGTGGAGACCAGTGTCTGCAGGCCACCGCTGGAAAGGTCGCACTCCCATGTGTATCTTGACATGCAGCATTAGTAAGGCGTCAGATGGGAGACACGTTGTAATTGAAGCAGGAGTTAGAGGAAGTGCGGAGTGGCTGCTGTGGTGGAAAGGCGAAGAAAAAATCCTGTTTGTCTCTGGAAAACAGAAGATTGAGTTGCCTCAGGTTGTCGTCGAACTTAAAAGATGTAACCCTGGTTTGACCTTGAACCTGGGTTTGTTTCTTTCGATGTCTGCCCAGAGCTGCTTAGAGACCCATGAGCCTCACACTGATATGAAGAGGAGTAGGAGCCTAGTGGTGAGATGCCGTGACAGTATCAGGGTGCCACAGCCTGAGCTTCTCAAACACTGGAATCCATTGAAATGACAATCTGACAGCACATTTACTCAAGCACTTATGGTAGCAAAAGGAAAACACAGACAAGAGAGCATTTACTTTGAACACCTCAAAACTTAGTATATGCTTTTTGCAGTGCACAGTTATATGTAGGAGTCAATGGATGAGTGCAAAAGATTTGTGATTTTTAAAAAAAATATGAAGTAACATGTATTTTTGTTTGTTATGAGATGTAATATTAAATGAAAACCATGAAACCTTCCAATATAGCATTTGATTATTTAGCCTTTATTAGTTGTCAAAACAGAATTCCACTGTGGGAAATTGTCTGTAGATGCAACCGTAAATCTCATAACTTCTTCCAAATTACCGTACATTTTATGGGAACTAACTTGAAAATGTTAACTACGTTATATGCCAAAATATTTCCAGGTTTGTTTTACATTTCAGCTGCACATTTTAAAATTAAGCTATAAGTCGTTCTATTATTTTGCACATTCACGTTTCATTGCGGTGGATTCATTCCATAGTGATTCAAATTATATTATAATGGTTATTAAGGTTAGGGTTATGGTTAGGATTAAGGTTAAGATTAGGTTTAAGGTTAGGGTTATGGTTAGAGTTATGGTTAGGGTTAAGGTTAGGCATGACATTACTGTGGTTAAGGTTAGGATTAAGGTTAAGATTAGGTTTAAGGTTAGGGTTATGGTTAGAGTTATGGTTAGGGTTAAGGTTAGGCATGACATTACTGTGGTTAAGGTTAGGATTAAGGTTAAGGTTAACCTTACAAAAATAAAAAATACACAGTCACCTGATTACAGAAAGACGTACATTTTGCTGGAATGGAGAAGAAAATAAACAAAGTTTCCATCTGGATGTGAACTTCCAAACACAGGGGTGTAAAATTGTGAAAATAGAGACATTTTTCTTTAAATATTAATAAGCTGTAGTATGGTTGAAATATCATAATACTCAATAAGATTGAAACAGACACATTTCCCGAACAAGACTGTGGGCAGAGGCATCCACTTCCTGTTTTACCTTCATCAGCCATTTTGATTTGACCTACAAAATCTTTGCTACCTCCCCACTCAGCCTCAACTCCCATTCAGCAGCAATGTTGCTTTGGAGTATTGACCGCTTAGCTCTGTCCAGTGTTACGAAAGTGCTGTGTTTTATATTTGAAGGTGAGTATGTGGGTGAACTCATTCAATACTTTCTTACCCACAAACTACATTATCGTGGTTAGCAAAACTAATTGGTGTAAAATTAATTTGATTTAGTCATCCCAGTGGATTAGAGATGAGTGGTGTGTATTAGCGATTGTCTAATCCAAACGGATTCTGTAGAATCCCCTTTTAGTTCGTGAAGAAAATGCTTTTCCATATAAATGTTTTTGCACATTATTTTTCTCCTTTAATTTAATTCTTATTATTATCATTATTATTTTTACAGTTGAGACACTTATCCAATTATTATACCAGCACAAATAAGAATATCAAAAATGTAATTGAATGAAAAAGTATTCAAGATCAAAGAATACAGAGGTCTAAGATACAGCTGGTGCTCAACTAATGTCAGCAGTAAAGATTGATGCTTGCTGCGGAATGCATCAACACTCTACGTTAAAGATGCTTTCTGCAAAAATAGCTGCAAATGTATACATATTTGCCTCTGGGGGCAAAAGAATGTGAATATAAGTGCTGTTGGGCTAAAACATATTACTGCTTGGTACATTGTTTCTTTTTCTGAGGTGTCTAGCTTTGTATTTTCTCTTGTTCTACTGTGTCTAGATGTTGGGCCCACTCTGCAACCTCATTGGACATCACTGTACAGCTCTGGTTTGATTGACACTTTTGTGAACCATACGTCACATAGTTGGTAAGGAAATGGCTACCATAGCGGTAATAAACACATTTGAATTGAAAACTGTGGTAAGACTATGATTTTACTTAGATTGGGCATACAATTCAGTATAAACAATGTACTACACTACTATCTATACTGAAATGGGGGACCTAAAAAAAAATAGCATTTACCAAAGTTACAGATGGTAGCTTTACTGTAGTGTACGTTTAAAAAATATGTATATACAATTAGTGGCCAACAGGTTATATTGGTGAGCCCATCAATTCTAATCTAATATCCTTCAGCATCTCCTACCATATGAAGAGACCATTTTTATTCATTATTTACATGAACAGAGTAGAGTTCTTCATTGGACACGGAAATGGATATCTGATCCGAACTGTCATAAAGACATTATTAATTTGAAGCAATTGTGTCTGTAAGGTTCTTGTGTCCATAGGGCGTAAAGGAACATATACTGTAGATACAGAGTGTAGCAGTGGCAGGTAGAGAAGGATTGCAATGTTCCGCTAAAATTTAGAGCGCAGTGACCACTAAAATCCTGTCCAAAATTCCTGAAATAGCACAATTTTAGGATTATAGCACATACGGCAACCCTGAAGCAGGCAGCTTAATCGTAGCTGAAGGAATAAAGTATATGAAACTAATTGTGCACTACTACTTGGACTTAATATAAACTACTTGGAAATAAATGAGGTATCTATGCTTTAGCATGTCAATATATGCAGGTAGATATGTCCTACACAAGTACTGTATGCCCATTACAGTTACTGGCTAAATGTAGTGATGTGCAGCTACATTTTGAAAATCATTATTTAATGTAATAGTGCGTTATCCCCCATCTCAAGTTGCCAGAATATAGCAATGAGGCGTTATTACACAAGAACCTGATTTCACGGTTGGCCACTTCGAAGTTATTGTATATCATGCTGAAAAATTACATTTCAGCCCCTGATAGTATATAAGATTTTATCAGAATGATAGAACTTTACAGGTTCTTGTTTTGGGGTTGGATTACCCCTTTAAGTGACAAGAGACCAATTCAATGCTTTCAGGGGTGAGAAGGCCATAGCACGCTTTGTGTATGTTTGAGCTGAAAGAGAGAGAAAGCAGGAAGAGATAGAAGCCTGTGTCTAAAGGGTTTTCAGAATACTCCCTAAAAAACTCTAGGGGGCATCAGGTTGTTGTATCTCTGGGTCACTATAGATATGATGAATCAGTACTAATTGAACATGCACACACACACACACACATGCAGTACACACACACTCACATTATTATAATCTAAATTTGGCCGTACTGACAGTATGCTAGGAAATCTTCTTTAACCTACTTACTTTATTTAGTTTCTGATGATGTGTTACTGAGGCACCCACTGTCCATGATAAAGTTGTATACAGTATTTAAACCTCAACTTCACTTAGCAATGGTAACAAACACATATTTATGTGTTCATTTTAATTTCTTGATATGCAGCATAGCACAATCTTCTCAACCTTCGGCACTCAATTTCAGTCGGTTGCGTGAACTGAGGAGGAATGTGCAGTTCATCGTCTCTTGCCCTTTCAAGTATCTTCCTGATTGTCTGGCACGTATCAGTTTGCGTTGCTCAAACATGTTCTCAGGGCAGAAAGGTTATGATTGATTCACCCAAATACCCAATCAAAATGGAGAGGAGGCAGGAATTCATGAATATTTCAAACTGGATTGGACTACAAATGGAAATGTTATCAGAAGGCTTCAAGAAGCCAGCGGTTAGCCTTGTGATAATAACATTTGACTAGTAAATTAAAGGTAGGCAGATTAAAGCCAGCGGTTAGCCTTGTGATAATAACATTTGACTAGTAAATTAAAGGTAGGCAGATTAAAGCCAGCGGTTAGCCTTGTGATAATAACATTTGACTAGTAAATTAAAGGTAGGCAGATTAAAGCCAGCGGTTAGCATTGTGATAATAACATTTGACTAGTAAATTAAAGGTAGGCAGATTAAAGCCAGCGATTAGCCTTGTGATAATAACATTTGACTAGTAAATTAAAGGTAGGCAGATTAAAGCCAGCGGTTAGCATTGTGATAATAACATTTGACTAGTAAATTAAAGGTAGGCAGATTAAAGCCAGCGGTTAGCATTGTGATAATAACATTTGACCAGTAAATTAAAGATAGGCAGATTAAAGCCAGCGATTAGCCTTGTGATAATAACATTTGACTAGTAAATTAAAGGTAGGCAGATTAAATCCCAAAATGGTTTAAGGAAAAATTAAAAATTTTAGCATTTATCTCATATGTTTAAATCACCATGGATAACAGTGTTTGGTGAATGCCTTGTAAAATTTGTTATCAAATTAGCTGCATATGTTAGGTTTAGGATAAGGTTAAGGATTAGGATTAAGTTTAGGGCAAATTAGCTGCATATGTTAGGTTTAGGATAAGGTTAGGGCTAGATTAGGATTAAGTTTAGGGCAAATTAGCTGCATATGTTAGGTTTAGGATAAGGTTAAGGATTAGGATTAAGTTTAGGGCAAATTAGCTGCATATGTTAGGTTTAGGATAAGGTTAAGGATTAGGATTAAGTTTAGGGCAAATTAGCTGCATATGTTAGGTTTAGGATTAAGTTAGGGCTAGATTAGGATTAAGTTTAGGGCAAATTGTGGTCTGAATTAAAGAGGAGAGTTGACAACACAAAACTAAAATGGAAATGTTCCTGAACTCCCGCCTCCTCTCCGTTTTCATTGGGTATTCAACCGAACCAATCATAATCTTTCTGCCCTCAGAACATGTTGAGTAAGAAAAACTGATATGTGCAATTTTCCATTTCTTTTCCTCTATTTAATCTGAGTTTAGCTGTCAGTTGGGCAAGGGAATCATTGGCCCCCATGCTAAGGTAATACCCCTGTACTGAGAAACACGCTTAACTGAGAAAAGCTCCCGCTCTCTCAGTCTATTCAGACATAGAGTATACTGCAGGTTTTATTGTCACCCGTTAGCTCCCTCAAGAGTGGTTGTGTCATTCAAAGATATGTCTGCTTCATCTACAGGAAGTAACACTGGGGCCAAGCAGCAACTTCATGTTCACTGGTGGGATATTTTGAAATGGTATGTGACAGGTTTAGAGTCTCAAAATGAATGCTTTGTACAGTATTTCTGTGTGTGTGTTTGTGTGTGTATGAGGTTGGGTGCATTGTGGAAGCTTCTGTGAATGAGGTGGGCTTCCCCCGTTACTATGTAAAGCACTTTGGGTCATTGTAACAGCGCTTATACATACAATTAATTATTATGATTTCCTATGACGGAACATCTCTTCCTGGTCGAGGACAACAATTGTCAATATCAGACGGGCAGAGGTACTTAGCTGTTTGGACAGAGGTACTTAGCTGTTTGGACACAGGTACTTAGCTGTGCTGACCACTCTGTTTCCCATTGAATGTATCACAATGTTACTGCCAAAGACATTTATTACTTTAGTGTTAGGGAAACTGGTTCTACCAACACAGCGGGCTGCATTTCAGCCTCAAAACAAGCATGATCTGTTCTGCATTTTACGGTTACTGGAGTCCAGAATTTGGAGTCTGTTTCATGTGCAGTATACTCAAATATACTCAAATTTAACATCTTACAGTGTTTCCAACAAAATTGTGGACACAACATGCCCCATTCCTCCGATAGAATTGGATGCACACAGGAAACACTCCCCCCCCCTCATGTCACAGGAGCTGGGGAAAAAGCCACAACATCTAGAGGATGACCTTTACTTTCTCGTGTACAAGCTCTGCTGCTATTGTCAACATGTGTAATTCCCACACTCTGTTGCCAACGTGGCAGTGAATTATAAATCAATGAGCCTGCATTACTGTAAAATCCCTGGATCCCAGGGCTTTACTCATGATCAAATAATGGATGGTGGGGGACCTCCTGTGAGCCTTTTTCCCCAGCTCTGGGTGCTCTGGGTGCTCTTACCACAAGCTGACTTGTCCAGAATGATGTCTTAAGAAAACGGGGTTGGAGATGAAATTGTTTAACGCTTTCTCATAGAGTTTGTCTGTATGAATGTAAAATGTGCACAGTTTTTACATTTATAGTAATGTTCTAGCAATGCTTTTGTTTTTGGACAGCAGTGGAACTCTGTTTTACTTAAGATGTCAAGATGTATGTATGTTCCTGATATTTCTGCAGGTTCTTAGCTGACACACTAGAAGAATTTAGCATTCTGTGCTGTGCTCTTCGAATCATCTTTGCAGGATGACCAGTCATAGTGAGACGGGCATCAGTGCTGAACTTTTTCTTTTATAAACAATTTCTCCTACCATGGTGTGATGAACATCAAGGCTTTTAGAGATATACTTTTTAACCCTTTCCAGCTGTCTGCACGTCAACAATTATTAATCATAGGTCTTCTGAGATCTCTTTTGTTTTGGTATACTGTACATAATTCTTACGTTTAACTAACTCAACATATTTGTGTTTTTATAGGCCAGGGCCTAAGCCTAATGATTAGACTCTAGGTTAGCTGACTCTTGACTCCAATGTAGGTTTTTCAATGTAGCCAATGTAGCCATTTCACAGTGTTGTTGTTGCCCTGAATGAGTGGGTTTCACCAGGGGAGGTTTGGAAAGCATGGACCTAGGGGTTCACAAACATACTCTATCCCGCACTTTGAATATTTAAATTATGTATTCAACATAGACAAGAAACATACAATGATTTATGTGTTATTAGTATAAGCAGACTGTTTTTGTCTCTATATGACATCTGATACCATGTAAAACCCGATTTGGTATGGTAAGAAACAAATGTGTTGCATGTAAACCGACTTTGTATCAAATCTGTGGTCTCGGGGGAGACTATAGGGTGACAGTCAGTCAGTTCCGTCAGGGCTAGTTTAGCACATGCCCCTTAATCTCTGTCTGTCTGGAGGTCTTGAGTGGAACCGACAAAGGAAGAGTAAGTGTGCTGAATGAGAACATTGGAGAGTCAAGTATCTCAATTATTCAACAGGAGCTTGTGTGTGATTGTAGGGCTTAGTATGAACTCTCCTGGAATTTAAATAGGGGATGCCTTTACCTCTACTGAAACCTCCTTGTACTCCAGTGTAGCTTTGTGTGGTCATGTTAACACCTATTCCAATCTTACATCATGATCGTTGCTGCGTTGATGTGGGGCAGCTAAGTTATCTTTCTATTCAGTATGGCTGTGAAGAAATAAATATATAGTGAGTGTCTACAATGGATCTCAACAACAACGACAAATGCAGGTGAGTGTAGAAATCGCTATATATTTTCACTATTAGCACTAATTTCATCGTTTGTTTAGCAAAATGCCAAAAAGTCTTGTGTAATGACTCCTTATGTAACTCTGCCATATGTGTACCCTAATGGATTCAAACACGCTGGAGCACATACTCAATGCCTGAGGTAGAAATCGTGCCCATTCACTACACTTTGCTAAGTTAAATTATTGAAAAGATATGAAGAAGTTAAGATGCATTATTGCTAAAAGCACTCAGGCCAAAGTAATATTATAGTTCTACATGAATGGATTTCAGAACATGTGAAACTTATTTTCTACATGCTTGTGTCATATACAGATGTAGGATCTTAATTTGAGCCAGTTTCCTACAACAACATAGTTGCACAGCAGCAACAGAAAAGGATTGTACATGCTTGGCAAGTTGAGCTCCCACCATGCAACTAGAGTCAACTGCCTTGCTCATGGGAAGAAGAACACCTTTTCATCTTTTCGGCTGGCCTTCCTAACACAATAAATACTATCACATTGGCAAATCCTGTATCCATTGTGTTGTGCTACGGTGATGCAGGCTACCATATTTTTGCAATAACTGCAAAAAATTATAGTGGAACAAGGATAAAGGCAGAAACTGACATCATTCCCTACAGTTTGTTACTGCCATGGCTCAGACAAGCTTTGGGCTGCAGTTTCTACAGTTTACCTTCATTATTGCTGATACATACACATTCAAAATTAAAGTGACAGCCACAAACAAATACATTTATGAACAACAATGACATAAAATATTGTCATGGAAACATATTTTTTCAAAGGGTCTACCAAGAAATGAAACACTAATTAACATCTATGATTAAGGTTATTTTTGTGTTGATATGAATACAAACGTATGTAAAACCAACAAAAACAGAATACAATATCTCCAGTAATTCAGTTCGGTCTACTTCTCAATTGGGCTGGACAATAAACAAAATGTAAAGTCATTTTTCTCAGACTCACTCTATGAGCTGTTACCGCACTTTGGCTTGTTAGGGTAACTCTGACTTTATGATCTACCGCTAGAGTAGATGGGAAATATGGCATCCACCAACCACCATCTGGTTTTTAACGCTTTGTCAAGGTTTGGAACAGGAGGAGAATACAGAATTGGACTAACATTAGTGACCATGACAACACAATTTATATAAAAAGGAGCCAACATCTTTGCAGATGTCTGTGGAGATCTTAACTTATAATATATAGATCAGGGATACTCAAGTCTTACCCTAAGCGGGCCGGAGCCTGTTGGTTTTCTGTTCTACCTCATCATTAATTGCACACGCCTGGTTTCCCAAGTCTAAATAAATGCTAGATTAGAGGGTTGTAATGAAAAAATGGAGTGGATGTGATTTAAGTATGAGGGATATAGAGTATGCTGCCACATTCATTTTGCCACCACTGATGGGTTATTCAGCTAATCTGTCCAGGCCATCAGTGTGTAAGTGATGAAAGTAGGTTGAGTAGGGTACAGTGTGCTTTAGTGTAGTGTACTGCACTCCACAATGCCCAGTCAGTCACAGATGAAAGGCACTGCTTCACTGTTCATATGGTATCGTCTTGTGTCCTGAGGCACACATTTACCACTATGATAAGGCTGTTTTCTGTAGTGGTACTGTGTCACCCATCCAGTCACATTACCGCCTCAGACTTGCTCCTTTCAGCAGATACAAAAAGTTCATGAATAATGTGTTCCTCTGTGTCTCCACCCCCGGATCAATGGTAACACAGAGACCATCTACAAAGACGCTTGGCTCAAGGCCATATTTGATCAGTTCCTCTGCGCACGCTCGTTCCTTTGTGTCAGCCCATGAGACTTCATTATTTTCAAGTGTTTGTAAGCTATTGTTGAAAGACAAAGAAGCAAAATATTTAAAGTTAGTTGGGGGGGGGATAAAACTTTGATGAGAACGATGGCTGGTGGTAGTGACCTGTTAAACAGTCTTGGAGAGGGGGGGAATAGTGATGTATCTATTCAAATTATTCTTCCCTGGAGGGAATGCTGGGAAATAGAGTTTCATGGAAATAGAATTACCTTTGTCATGTGTGTGTATTATGACAGAAGAAAAACACTCTGTGTGAACTACAGAGTATTACTTTTGCATTTCACATTTAAATTGTGGTTAGAATGTTAATTGTGCTCTCATTTAGTGTGTCCTCAAATCTAATGCGCTGTATTTTGGTGTGGTTTAATCTGGCATGCTGTAATCTGTCCAACTGTAGTCTAGTGCTGTAATCTGGTTTCCAGGTAGTCTGGTGTGCATAGAACCTAAAGTTCGTTAATCTGGTGTAATGTAGTTTACTGTGCTTTAATCTGGCATGCTGTAATCTCGTACTGTAATCTAGTGCACTGTATTCTAGCATGCTGTAATCTAGTGCACTGTTTTCTAGCATGCTATAATCTAGTGCACTGTATTCTAGCATGCTATAATCTAGTGCACTGTATTCTAGCATGCTGTAATCTAGTGCACTGTTTTCTAGCATGCTGTAATCTAGTGCACTGTTTTCTAGCATGCTGTAATCTAGTGCACTGTTTTCTAGCATGCTGTAATCTAGTGCACTGTTTTCTAGCATGCTGTAATCTAGTGCACTGTATTATAGCATGCTATAATCTAGTGCACTGTTTTCTAGCATGCTGTAATCGTGTACTGTAATCTAGTGCACTGTATTCTAGCATGCTATAATCTAGTGCACTGTTTTCTAGCATGCTGTAATCTAGTGCACTGTATTCAAGCATGCTGTAATCGTGTACTGTAATCTAGTGCACTGTATTTGAGCATGCTGTAATCGTGTACTGTAATCTAGTGCACTGTATTCTAGCATGCTATAATCTAGTGCACTGTATTCTAGCATGCTGCAATTTAGTGCACTGTATTCTAGCATGCTGTAATCTCATACTGTAATCTAGTGCACTGTATTCTAGCATGCTGTAATCTAGTGCACTGTATTCTAGCATGCTGTAATCTAGTGTGATTTTGTCTAGTGTGCTGTGATCTATTGTGCTTGAATGTTATGATGTAATCAGGTGTGCTGCAATCTGGTGTCTTGTTTTATAGTGCCCAGTTTGCTTACTGGGAAAATGATTAATAATGATCAATATAATGCAATATGGGCAGAAAACATTTCAGTTGGTGGTGTAGTTATCCTGCTTCCAGACACTTCTAAATAAATTCAAGGAGGTCTGGTGGAGCCTCAGAATCAGAAAGAGATTTATTGCCAAGTAGCTTTTACCAAATGAGGAATTTCTTCTGATCTATCGGTGAACGTCATTTTTGTACATAAATCACAGAAAAGTAAACTTTTTTACTTTTAGGGTGCAGGATATGAGCAGAATATGGACAGGATATTTACTGGATGTTTACTATTAACTGCCCTTGGACATTCAACCAACCCTGCAGGGCCGGAGTGGGACAGATTTCCAGCCCGGGAGTTTCATGGTACACCAGCCCATAACCCTTTAGATGTGTTGTTTCCTAATGTACATGTTTCATTTATTTATTTTATTTAGAGAGACAACTTAAATGTATATGCTAACACTATTAAACAAAATATCCTCAGTAATTAGACAACTAGAGTAAATACAGAGACATTGACCAAATAAGATAAACGTAAAGTTTGAAGAATGAGGTTGTTGTTATGGCTACCCATCCGCCGTCACCTCTCTGCACTACATCTCAGACCGGTAATCTACATGAACACACTCATCCTGAACGCATCCCCATAGCCCGGTCCAAATCACCTGATTACTGACACCTGTGCTACTACCTGACAGTGTATATAACCATTCCCGGATATCTCGCTCATTGTGAGGTATTGTTGTTCATAGCACGTACTGAGCCTTTTCTAATCAAGTGGATCGTTTTGTGTGACCTATTCTTCTGGATTATTAACCCTTCAAGGTCTAAAAGGCTTTAGGTCCGCCTGGCATATAGTTGACTTTTTAGCCTCTAGAAAGGTCATACTTTGACCTACAGTGAAGTGCCTTATGGTCCTGGACTCAGCAGACCCATGGCTACAACATGGATGAATGAAATCCAACATCCTGGGTCATTGAATTTGATGTTTTATTAAATATTTCTCC
>JACXGM010011158.1:9125-25471 GCA_016801145.1 Umbra pygmaea | reverse complement strand
TCCCCGACCTCCGCCCTAGCAAAAACTATGCTATTTACATGCTACGTCATGATCTTCTAATGTTCATATTGAACGTTATTCGAGTGTTCAATTTAGTTCCCTACAAACGTAATTGACCCTCTCATACGTTCATATTTGACATATTTCTGTTTTACAAAATAGTTCCCTCAGAACGTATTTACTGTGATTTAGGGCTGAAACCTTGATACCTAGCCTATTTTCCTATTTTTTATTCTTTGAACTCCGTGAAGTAGCCTACCAGGAAATGGAAACATATAATAGGCTATAGAGTAAAAATGCTTATAATGTGATTATATTGTTACCATGAAAAAAATAAAAATTTGAGAATAATGAATGACACATCCTTAAAGTATTTTTCATTGGATTTTATTTGCACATTATATTAGAAACAATATAGAAAACTTGAAGAGTTGAATATGCAGTAATTAAAGAATGAAATATGGAAGACTATAATCATGGCCTATAAAGTTGCTTGATAATTTATATTTAATTACAAAGTTTATTGCATTTTAGTGCATCTGCTCGCCTCAACAACTCTTTGCGCTGACGAGATATAGACTTGAAGCGTGTTTACAGACATTTAATCTTTTATGTAGTTTTCATAAACATAACTTTCCGGGCATCCAATAGTTATTTCATAAATCCTTCTGCCCTTCCATTTATGTCAGGCGTTATGTGAACTGAGCACATATATTTTTAGTTAGTGTAATAGGCTATATCCGACATGGAGAATTACATGTGTAAATGCAGCGACATACGGCCAATTGTGATTTTAAAACTTAAGGATTATGGTAGCAATGGTAACAACAAATAGCCTACTTATAATACAAATATTATTTAAATATTTATTTTGCTACAACATGAGTGTAGCCTATGTAAAATGTTGAATTATAAGAAGCAGCGTTTCGTTGTTGAAAAATTCTAAAACACATGATAGCCAGTCACTTTAATTATTACATTATATTGCAAAGACTAAAGTTAGAAATATTTTACGACATTATACTGGTTAATTCTCAGCCAGAACTAAAGATCTTTTGTCTGTGGTTATTGGCCATTGAGCCTTGAAAGCATTCATTAAGTGAAAGGTGCTTAGAGCCTTGGTTGCTTAGCGCCTGGGTACCAGATAATTGGCTGGGTACCAACGTCAGGCGGCGTCAGATTTTGGCGGTTTTAGTAGGAAATTAGGGGTAAAAAAAACAAGAGAATACTTGATAAAAGGTTTTATGTTTAAGATTTTTGAGATTGGACAACGGAATAATGTAAAATACACATATTTAGGAAAAGTCAAGGAAGGTGGAGGGTGTAGGTTTTAAAATCACAGATATATTTTAATACAAACTCAGACGCCGGACGGCGTCGGCCTTTGGCGGTTCTAGTGTTAAAGATAATGACTGCCTGTTGATCACCCCACTGGGGAAGGTGGAGAAGTGGGCATGCTGGCTATCAAGCCGTATGTTTGTGATTCCCCCCATGTAGATGAGAAAGCGGGAGAGACAAATAGCATTGTGAAATAACTCTGGAATCCCCGGGAATGCCCTGAAGAACAAAGTCGCTTACCTGTCATATATTGTTGCCTCCCATTGCCTAGAATCCACTGCGTATATTGTTTGAGACAAGAGATGTACTGTAGTTCACTTAGCGATCTCTCTAAGTCATGACGTTTTTAAGAGAGTCCATGAATTTTGCCGGTATCAGAGTCTGACTGTACAGTATGTTCGTGATTCCCCCCATGAAATCAGTGAAATGCAATCACCTTATCAGGTATGATTGTTTAGGTATGATTACAATTACAATATACAAGTTCAATGTCTAAACAGACTGAGAACAAAAATGATTTGCTTTCGTGGGGATTAGAACTCGAAACTCACTACACACCACTGACCACTACTAACGCCATCAACCTTAACCGCTATACCATATTGGTTGTGAAGGATTCTTATACAAGAAAAAAATATATACAAGGAAAATGTATATTTAAATTAAAAAAATATTTGTTGTGGTTATGTCCATATAATGTAGCAAGTCGGCCAGGTACCTGACACCCCTTCTTTGGCAGCTCACGGACTGAGTCTACACTGTTGCTTAATTACCTATGTGCGATAACTCTTGAACTGTTGGCAGCTTAGAAGGCAAGTGTCAGGTTACAGCTGATCAATGTTGCTAAAGTAGTTTATGGACATAACCACAGCAAAAAAAAGATTTTTTGAATATTGCATTGAATGACTTTGACTGTTGACTAGTGTGGACTTCACTGGAAAATGGGAAATAAACAGGAGGTATGTACATTGACTGATTTGTTTAAATTCGCTGTGTTCACTATAAGGGATCACTGCACATGGCTATGCACTAGTAATGACATTTCGAACATGTTTAGAGGCTCAAAGCACGTTATAAAACTTGCCCCGTAAATGTGTAATGATTGTATACACTGTAAAAAGTAATCTTGCTTTTTGGTTGTTTCAACATATTTTTCAAAGTTATTTCAACTGAAAAATAGTTGAATCAACAAACATTGTTGAGATAACATAATTTTTCATGAAGTCAACTAATCAGAAAATTATGAGAAGTTGACTCCATGAGTAAAATTGCCAAGTGAAATATTCATATCATTTTGAGTCAACAATAAAGCTTGATAAAACAAAATACTAATTTAAATTGACTTAGCATTATAAGTTGAACCCACGCAACAGGGTTACTAATTTTGCAAGTTGAGTCAACAAATTACTTTTTACAGTGTACTGGAACAGGAGGTAAACACAGTTTTGAGAATACAGATTGAGTTATTCTCGTTACTGACAGCATTTCAGATATTTGACAACAGACCTAGTGTTGCGCCTCATTTCTTCACCAGGCCTACAAGGAAAACGGTCTCATGCCTCCCATCAAAGAGAGAGCCGCTCAATCAAGACAAAGTTACACATGAAACATGAGGATTTGCACCGAGTTGTAACCTTCATCAACAGCTATGCAGAGGATAATGCAGTAGTATTACCTGGACACCACCCAGGAGAAAAAAACTTTGCTGGAAAGTTGTTGCAATCACATGTGACACAAGCAGCCGTCTGGCATTTATACAAGGAAGTCATGATGACACTTGGTTTTTAAAGCATTAGGTACATGTTTTTTTTCATTTAGCACAAACCATAATGTCACTACATTTATTTTATATTTTTGTGTTTGTGTATTCCAGGGCAACGTGCAGTTGGGCTATCTTCATTCAGGAGGCTTTGGAGAACATTGGTGCCCCACATCTCAGAGGATCCGAGAGTTATGTGACAGATGCCATGGACATCACTTGCCCTGCATCTACATCTGACACTGGCGAGAAACAATCTGTAAGAATAGACTCCCATATTATCCCATTCCATCACTTTGGTGAGTTCCCATTAACCTACATTTTCATAGTACATTGATTTCAGTCTCACTGGTCCCCCGTGGGAATCGAACATTACAAGGTTGTGACCAAGAACACTTCTGCCTGGAGGAACAAATTGTGATAGTATTACAAGTAAGCCTTATGTCTGAAATGTTTGTTAATGTAACAGTGTTTTTTATACGATACAAATAAAAATTGCTGGTTTACTCGTGACATTTAAATTATATAATACATGTTTTATATGTTTTTTGTGTACTAAAATTATATTTTAAATATATTACAAATATATTAATGAATGAAATAAGTGGGTGAAATCTAACATAGAAGTATACTTATTACTATTGAAATAATACTTAAATATTTTTTTCTAAGGGTTTCCAAAATAAGACACTTTAGATTTACAGGTTTTTGCTTGAGAGTCAGGCTCCGTCCACACGCACATGGGTATTTTCAAAACCACAGTTTTTTCTATGCGTTTATGGTGTTTGTCCACATGAAAACACTGTATCAGGTCACTGAAACCAAGCTTTTTTGAAAACTCCAGCCAGGGTGAAATTATTTAGAAACTCTGGTTACAGTGTTGTCGTGTAGACGGTGAAACCGAAGATTTTGGCACGTGACGTCTGAGTGCGTGCTGTTATCTCTGTTTAACATCAGATTGTGCGCCACTATCTCCATTGTTTACATGAGGATAGTTTGTGCAAACATTTTTTAAAATTTTAAAGAGTCTGTGCAATGGCAGACGTAGCCAAAATATTGCTGCTAATAACTGTGCTCACAGGGCTTATTACATGTATACCGATACATGCACAGTTATCACATTACATTGCTGAACAGAGGCTTCAGAATGCAGTACTACTCAGGTCACTGCTTATGACTACACTACTCTCCCACGACACAGACCTCGCCGGTTTTGGACAAGAACTACCGGAACAGGTAATAACCCTTTATAGTCACCTGTTGGTTGGGCATGCTCTTGACAGCACATGATAGGGCGTTTTTGCGTTTCTATGTAGACTGATTTTTTTTTAAACCATGCTTGTGTGGACAAGTTTTTTTTTCAAAATAAATGAAGAAAAACTCTGTTTTCAAAAATACCCATGTATGTGTGGACAAGGCCTCAAATTGAGTCAATCACCTTACTGCCTTTGTTTGACAGTTTCTTAACAGGTCCTGTCATTCCCTGACAAAGATGGGTGGGGCTAAGGCTTAGGAGGGTGTAAACTATCTTGAATGGGTGTGAACAAAGGGGACCTCTGTGGGGGTGACATTTTTTGCCAAATTTTGAGGGGTGATTTCTCAGTTTTGCAATTCCAATTGGCAACATTTGAAGCATCATAGTTTTCCAAATGTTCCTTCTATTTCAGTGTATGATATACCATTTGAAAGCTCTGAATCTGTAATTTCATAAAATGTAAAAAAAGACTTTCTGACCATAAGCCTAGATAACTGCAGAGGGTCACAAATGAACAAGTACTGTAAGAGGAAATAGTACAATGTAGTACAATGCGTACTGTCTCCACAGTCTAAGGCTATACATCAATGTTGGTTCTGTATCAAACACAGCAGAAGCGTCATGCACCTATTTTTCTAAGGGGGCACAGTGCACAACACATGCAAACATGTGCCCACAAATACAGATATTAAAAAGAAAATCCACTTGGCTCAAAACATCTGAGGGGGCACGTGCCTCTGAAACACAGCATACATAAAACTACCTGTAGCAAACAAATGCAATGCTATGCATACAGTCATGACTTCGATGTGCGCACTGGCAACATACGGCTCAAGAAGTTGAGAAAGATGCTTCAATCATTCCAATGAGAAACTATGTCTGTCATGAAGATACTCATCAGAGAAAGCCAATAGTGACTCCTAGAATGGTGACACATTTTTCAATCGAGAATTGATTGGTAATTAGGCAGTGGTTTTATTCAGGTTAATCTGTTATCTCAACCATAACCTGCTCCGGAGCAGGTTAGGTTAACAGCATAGGTTACCATGGCAATGTAACCCGGTAACAGGTGAACCACCGTCATGGTACTAAAAACCCATGGTTAAACCTAAAGTTGGCTCGCTAACCCCAAATCTTTCTTCATAGTATAGGCCTCTGATCGCCTAACACAGATTGTACAAAGTACATAAATAACAATGACCTATTTAGGTCAGCTAGACTGCTGGATGCCCACATTTTACGAGCCTCTATTGATCTTCCAACAGCATTTCTAAATTTTTCTAAAACTTAAGCTATGCCTCAATATTGGTTGAATCAGCTTTCAATTTTACTTTTGTAAATTCATTTTAGAATAATCTATTTGGAAAACATGTCTGAGATTTTTAAAGAAATAATGCAAGCACTGGCTAAATTAGCTCCCATCAAATCTAACAGTAGATGCATCTTTAGCAATGGAACCAAACACAATAAAAAAATATATATTAATAGTAAACCATATTCAGACAAAGTAAAATAGTTGATTAACAACGGATTCTAATTAAATCCCCCATTACATTGGTGTGCCTTGTTACCAGGTGTGCTTGAGCTATGACACATGAAATACCTAAACTGGCTAGGGGTTTGTTGATTGTCACGTTTGACTGTGTGTGAGAATCATGGCAAAAGTATGGTCCAAAAGGTTAAGAGAAGAGATCATTTCCCTTCACAAACAAGAAACAGGATACAAAAAGATAGCGAAGGCACTGAATGTTCAAACACCCAGTAATACACCTTTTCAAACACCCAGTGGTACACATAAAGTACAGAAAACGTTAGTTCAGTAAGCACATACTGACATGCTTAAACCAATATATATAAGCCCAATATACAGGATGTGCCTGCTAATACGGGACAGTTGACAACCCTAAGCTGAACTACTAATGAGGATATGATTGATGACAGGTGTGTTCAATATGCGCAGCTGCCTGAACCAACATCACTCAGTTTCCCTCTCTCAGGTCCCCTAAGTCTGCGTTCTATGCTGAGGTACTGTTGATTTATGGAATGCCCCATCTAATCGCTCTGTTGTCCTTTTGAATCCTAGGACAACTACCAGGAATGACAACGATCTTGTCCAAAGCCACTGTCACTGCCCACAGCCCACCATTGTCAGTGTTCCTCTAAACATAGTGGTTCAGGCCTCACAGGACTTTAATGTGTACTGATAAACAACTTGTCTTTAATTGGACTCTTGAACTTTACACCCAGCATCGCCAGAGGAATGGTCACCACACTGAGTCTGGATCCTTTCTAGGTTTCTTCCTGGGAAGCAAATTACTAAGGAGTTTTTCCTAGCCAATGTGCTTCAATTTCACATTGTTGATTGCTCTTTGGGGATAAATTTCAATGATCTGAACTGCTGTGCACTTTAAAAAGAACAACTATTTTGTAATTTAAAATTGCTACTATTTTTTCTGCATGTCTATGACTCATATGACAGATAATACAAAATTACAAATTCCTTTGTCCTTTCTTACAGACACCTTTTTTTAATGAATTTTGGGGTTATTTAATTATAATAAGTTAAAGAGTATGTGTGTGTGTGATGAAATGACACATAAGCAGAACCTTTTGAAAAATAGGTTTCTGGAGGATTTTAAAAGGAAGAGACATGGCTGAAAACTTTGCTCCATAGAAATCACCTATTATTTATCATGCTAACCAGCCACTTTTACCCCTTCCTGGAAATATGTGTAGATCTTTGGCTATTGTATGCATGGAAATTGTTTTCCTTTCGCTAATCTTGTTTTTGTTTTTTCTGATCTTGTATTATTTTGGTGCATTTTAAAAACATATTCTGAATTGTCATACCATGCAACAAAGTACTCCCCTGCGTGGCTAGCCAGTGTTGGCCTTAAAGATGAAAGAATATTGACATGGCCCCATTTCTCACCTGACCTAAACCCTATTGAGAACTTGTGGTCCCTCCTTAATTAGTTGATTTACGGTGAAAGAAAACAGTACACCTCTATGAATAGTGTCTGGGAAGATGTGGTTGCTGCTGCACAAAAAGTTGATCATAAACGGATCAAGAAACTGACAGATTCCATAAATGGAAGGATTATGGCTGTTATTGAAAAGAAGGGTAGCTATATTGGTCACTGATTTGTTTTGAAATGTCAGAAATGTATATTTGTAAATTTTTAGTTGTTTGTTATTCCCGCTTTAACAGATGAAAATCAACAAGTGAGATGGGAAACCTTTTAATTTTTTCACTTAGTTGCATAATTATTCTGCACACTAATAGTTGCCCAACAATTGTGCACACGTTGATATTCTCCAAAGAAAGCCAAGACCTAACTTTTACTTTCTTAACTATTCATTGTTTGAGGTGTATTTACATTTTGGATTCACCAAGAGCACTGTAGCACAATTAATCCGGTAACGCTTTAAAATACAGGCCGCTAGTTACACGGTAGTAACCGGGTATCTACGCGATAACAAGACGGTAGGTACTCGGCAGATACATTGTAACTACTTCGGTTTTAATAGGAGTTAAGGATGTATCTACTATAAATCTACCAGGGTAACTACTTCGGTTTTAATAGGAATTAAGGATGTACCTACTATAAATCTACCAGGTAACTACTTTGGTTTTAATAGGAAATAAGGATGTACCTACTATGAATCTACCCAGGTAACTACTTCAGTTTTAATAGAAATGAAGGATGTACCTTCTATAAATCTACCAAGGTAACTACTTCGGTTTTAATAGAAATGAAGGATGTACCTACTATAAATCTACCTAGGTAACTAGTAACATTAAGGTAAGTGCAGTCGCAAATAGGTATGGTACGCGGTCACTATTTAGGTCTTGTTTTTTATTTTAATCGGATTGAATGATGTAATGGGGGCTATGAATAAAGCCATGGTAAATCAGTGTATGTTATGAGTTTTACAATTGTTTAAAGAAATGTATGCCGAGTCTCAGATCCGTCTAGTCCTCATCTGTAAGTCATCATAAAATGCTGAATTCCTATTAGAAGGAATGCTTGTTTCGACAAATAGCGTTTACATGCAAGCACTCATAAAATGAGGAATAACTCTTATTAGGATTTTTTAGCAATCACGCACGAGTGTTCCATTATTTATATAGGAACAGAGTTTCAGTGTATTCGTTGCATTGAGACTTTTTAAGCCAGCTACTACAGTCATTTGTGTATATTTGCCTAGTTTTCGGTGGTTCTCAGGGGTCAGTTCTGATACATTTTGGATAATAGTTAATAATAACAATAAAGTGTTTGTTGTTTCTAAATAGTAGTTGATATATCATTCCGATTAAGGCCTTCTGTGTTATTCTAGCCAAAATTCTATAACAGTGTCAGTTATGTTCCAAAACTAGTAATGGTGACTTTCAAAAAATAAAAATTCCAAAGGTCCCTGCCTCAATTGTTTAGAAGCGTATTAAATAATGCACTAGGTAAGCGTGCAAAGCAAGATTATACAGAGTAAGGTCCTTGGAGGAATTTAGAAACAACATTTAACATGTGGCAATTTATCCTATATTGCCAAATTACAAACAAATACTTACCTTAAAGCAATCCTCACATCGTTGAGCATTCCTTGTTGTCGTTGTGTACTAACTTTAAAAACATCCATATCAAGTCGAAGACACTTTCAAGGTACTTACCCAGTACTTACAGTGAAACTACCAGTTAACAAGGCTGTCTGTTACTTGGTAACTACACAGTAACTACACTGAATCAGGCCTGTATTTTAAAGTGAAGCTTAATGCCACATTACTACACTGTAGTTACCTGGAAACAAAGGCATTTAAAGTGGGCTTTCAATAGTAACTTCAAGGTATTTACTCGACACTTACAGTGAAACTACCAGGTAACTACACTTTCTGTTACCCAGTAACTACACAGTAACTACACTGAATCAGGCCTGTATTTTAAAGTGAAGCTTAATGCCACATTACTACACTGTAGTTACCTAGAAACAAAGGCATTTAAAGTGGGCTTTCAATAGTAACGTTAAGGTATTTACTCAACACTTACAGTGAAACTACCAGGTAACTAACCTTTATGTTACCCAGTAACTACACAGTAACTACCCTGAATCAGGCCTGTATTATAAAGCGAAGCTTAATGACACATTACTACACTGTAGTTACCTGGGACCAAAATGGCATCTTAACTTGCATTTACAGGAGAAATACTTACAGCACAAGGATATAGGGCTGTTAAATTAAGCAATATCTTTTCTCACATGGATAAATTTGAATTACATCTATCAAACAAGTTTGTTAGATGTAGTGTTTTGGTATGTCTTTAGTTAGAAATGTGTCCAAGCATGCAGGGTCTGTTTCATAGCACTCCTTCAAACACCTAACTCCAAAATATTTCCTGTCTCTTAAAGTTTCAGGGTCTGTTGCAGTTAAAATGCTGGCAGCAGTTTAATCAATTTTAGATATCACCATCATTTGGTCAAAGACATAAGGAGATATTCAAAACACATCTGGAAAAAATTTAACATTTATTGAAAGAAATTAAACATATTTAAAAACTACTATGATGACTACTTCTAATTATTAAATATAGGGAAATACCTAAAACTACTGAAACAATAACACCAACTACCTACTGCTATTCTACTTCTATTCTACTGGTATTCTACTTCTTTAGTTTCTTACTCTTCCTTTTCCTCTTTTTTCTTTTCTTCGTCTCCTTTTCTGATTCTGAGGAAGAGGAGAATGGAGAGGAAGAGGAGGAAGAAGAGGAAGAGAATGAAGATGAGGGAAGATGAAGAAGAGTTTTTTTTTCTTCTGCTTTTTCTTCTTTGCCAGATGGCCGGGTTTAGATCCTAAAATAAAAAAAATAAAAAATCATTATTATCCAGCCTCAAGTATCGGCAATCGATTCACCGATATTAAACTGATATTATTTATGTTTTATTAATTATTCTATAAGTGGACAATGCTCATAATTTCACGAGAGGTGCAAGTACTGTAAATAGTACATTGTCGATATAATAGCCAAATATGCACACTATACTAGTGATGGGTAAAGTAGCTTGTACGGTTACATTCCAGTTACTTGCTGAGTTTTTGGGAAGTCCCTAAATAAGACAAAATTATCAGGTAAATGGAGTTTATATCTTACTGATATTTTCATTACTGTTTGTTTTTCTTTTATAGCTTACTTCTAAGATATTGACTCCATTTACCTAATCATTTTGTCTTACTTAGGGACTTCCCAAAACTTTTGAACTCAACATGTAACTGGAATGTAACTGAAAAGTATCTTTACCCATGACTGACTGTAACATTAATTTAAAGTTGCATCACTTTTTTAAGTCCGCTAATGCCAGGTAGCTATGTGAGAGCAAAAATAATTTAAGAATAATTTGAGAATGCATCATTCAAGTTCAGTTCATATTTAACCACAAATCTATGCAGAAAAGTTTGTTTGTCTGGCATCAATACAGTCTCAAAAGTCATGCCCGCACAGATGCAACCGTGAGCAGAAAAATGCAAAGTCGTGATAGGAGAAACTGGAATCAGAGTGAAGGAATTCAACTCAAGCTTGCTGAAAACCAGACGTAGCAGAAAAAAAAATGTACAACACCAAATCATTGTTGAAATTTAACAATATGTGAAATGCATTTAAACAATGTCACTATGTCATTGCAGAGAGCTTGACAAAATACATCACACTTTATCTGCTGTACTTTATGTAATTTCTTATTATACATCCATTCCTGGATTTTATTCCTGACACATTCCTGGAAATAGTGGAACGCGGCATTTCAGGGCTATTAAAGAGGTACAAACCATGAAAAAATTATGTGTTTTAAATAGGTCATGTCTCTTTTGCATTGGAATGCAACGTCATACTTTGTTAATGGTGACCAGTGCAATAGTTTGTTTGAATGTTTGGATTTGAATAGAAATCAATGTCTTTCAATCATATGTGCTAATAAGTTATTTATATTAATTACTTCAAATAAATTAATCCGCTAAATAACACTTACAAATAGACAAGGCTGATAAACTAACAAAAAGTAGCTGCGTTTCTATGAGGTAAATATTATGGAGCAGCCGTAATCGCCTGCTATTACTATAATCTGACAGTAGTTGCTAACTACATCATTGCTCTGAGAAAGTGCTTACACGGCTTCCTTCGACAAGATACAATACATAAAAATAGTACGACTGTCGCTAATTTCTAAGACCTTAGAATCCCAGGTAACACTTTATTTTGATAGTCTATCAAAGAACAACACTTGAAGCCTTCATATCTAAAAAAAAGTTGAGTCAGTCAAGACCGCGACAACAACTCGACAAGTCTGATATATCCAATTGCGCCAAGAGGCATTTTGAGCAGCGTCCGTTGGTGACGCCCCTTTGGAAATGGGCTTAGAATGAATTTTTTCCAGACCCACTCTCAGTCAGAACTGAGAAGGGTCTGGTGTTAACCAGGCTATTACTCGTAAGAAGCTAACTCTAATTCTAAAATAAACTGAACTTATACCATAGCAAGGGGTTCACTATGCTTTTTAATGGGTTGTTGTACTATAATATCTGTAGATTATCAACAGATACTCATTTTGACTATCCAAAGAAAGTAAAACTGAATGTCATATTTAATACTTTTTAATACAATTCTTAAATTCATGAAAAAAAATGAAGAATAAGACAATTGTGTTTTGATAGAGAACATAACATGCGACAACGTCGACCCAGTACTGTTGCACACCTTAACATGTGTTTGCAGGAGGAATGTGACAAAATAACATCTGAAACAATTACTTGGTTTCCTCAGTCCCAAAATGTATTTTCAAAAATTCTCTTGGATTTGTCTCATTCTGATGCAATGGCATGTGTAAATTGTCAAATATATGATGCAAAGTTCGATGCATTTAATACTGTTTTCCAGAACTTTTTGTCATTTTTCAGACGAAACTAGGAATTTGTCCATAAATTTAAACCAAAGTCAACGTTCATGGTTAAAATTTATCTTACGATAATGGGCAGCTTTTAAGTGTTGAGTGGAGGAATTGCAAGATTATCAAGTGGTAAATACTTCTACATTCCCACGTTTTTGTGCAGGCCTATAATGCTGAAATAGATGTTAACAAATGGCATGAAGTTGGCCTGACAAAACATTATTCTAGTCATACTGTCTCCAGTGAAATAAAAAATGTAAATTTCGGGCTCTCTGCGGCTTTGATTTACATGCATTTTATACATTGTCCCAACTTTCTGATTTCTGGTTGTAGTAGTGAAAGTAGAAACTCACATAGCGAGACCAAGAACTGAAGCCTAGGGCGCTTTCTCAAAATACAAGTTAGCTCACAGACATGTTTGCCCTTACAAAGCAATTGCATTGGACTTAATGTGATTTGTAGCCTTATTAATCAAATATGTCACCTTTTTACCTACAAAAAGGGCACATAATGAGGTCAAAATGTCTGCGAGAGAGCCCTCGCGCACTTGATTAATTTAACAGTGAGACAGCAATAGACTTAGCTAGAACACTCTTCAAAGTCTGTGAGTAGGGGCAGAGTGGCAATCGGGATGATCAGGACTTTTTCCAGTCGGCCGGCGGCAGATTAATTTGTGCGGCACGGCACACAAATTATTCAAAGCGGCCATGAGAAAAAAGTCGGCCAGTGTGGTCATAATTGTCCCGGTGGATTTTAGTGCCCCACTCCGCCCCTGTCCTTGAGTCTGTTTGTGTTGAAATTGGGATATGGTATCATAGAGTGCTGCTCCTCTGCGTGCACGTGGCTTTTCATCTGAACGTGTGCGGCTGATGCTCAGAACAAGTTTAATTCCTTCTCTCCCAACTTTCATTTCTCTTCAAGCGCCATATAAATTAATATATGAATTGACATCATATATTTCTTCCCATATAAGCTCTGAAAAAACTACAAATCTCAGAATTACATACAAAATCACATATCGGTGAGACTAATTGCTGTCATTCATAATATTACAGAAAACATTTTGAAGTAGCAGTAACTTCATTTTCCAATCTTTTTCCAGCTGAAAAGTTCCACATTGCCATTAAAATACAGCTTTTAAAACCACATAGTTGTGACAAATGATCATAGTCTGTTCTAACTGAGAGGGCAGTGCATCCCACAGCCAAAAAAACCTGCAGCATTCCTCAATATCCTTTTCATTGTGATCGGTGTTAATATTATTTTTATTTTTTATTTTATTCTTGAAAAATTCAACAGAAAAAAAGAGAACAGTAAGGATACTGTTACTTGCCACATAAGTTACAATTTTCACCCCCCCCCAAAACATAATCCCTGAGCCTCCCTCCCAATCCCTTGTTACCCATCCCGACCCTTCCACCTCCCCCAAACCCCCAACCCACACAAAACACCTATACAAACCAACAAATAATAACACAAATACAAAAACATACAGAAATTTTGTTTTAATAAAATACACTTTGTGGACTAGCAGGTTAATATGTTCTAACTCTGATCTGAGGGGAGCCTCTGTAAGCTATTAAAGTATCTGCCATTTTTCTAAGAATTGTTGATTGCAATCCCGTCATGTAATATTTAATTTTCTCAAGTTTGAAAAATGACAAAACATCACATAGCCACTGAGAGGCTAAGGGTGGCTGAGAGGACTCCCACTGCAGCAAAGTCCTGCATATAGTGTGGTAAAAGCAACAATATTGTCATTTTTATAATTTTGCGAAAGGGGATCCCCTGGAACTCCAAACACCGCTATCAGGGGGCATGGATTTAAATTAAAACATATGGTAGAGATTGCATGGGGAGGAATGACATCTGTCACACACATCCATCACTGTGGGATACATTTTGGACAGTCTGGACTTTGTAATACTCAGGGGTAGTGATTCAGGACCCAACCATGCAGTAGCAAAACATCCTAGCTCTTATTTCAAAAAACAAACTATCCCTCAGGAGATAGAATATATATGTATATGTATAATATAAACAGAAAACAACAAAACCCTAAGGACTATAATATATAAAAGGAACTGAGGACTTGTAGAATAGAAAAACTTGAAAACAGGGCAGTATAGAATTAACAGAGTATCATGTAGCAGAATGAAGTACTCACAAGACTTGATAGCTGGCAACAGGCAAGAACACAAAAACAACAATCCTTAATGACCAGCACTCTAACTCTGACAGACCCGAACTAAAATAGGGGAGTGATGAATAACCCAGAGCAGCAGTGAACACAATTAACAACAGGGATTGGCTAACAAGGACACTTGAGGGGATTATGGGAACAGGAACTTAACTAAACACAGGAAGGACCATACATGGGCAAAACACTGCAGAGTAAAAGAAAAGACCTGGGATGGAACTCAACAAAGAATACATGAATAGACTACACATAAAATATACACAGAGAAAACTGTACTAAACAAAACCAGGAGGAAAGAACTCATATCTACAAAAACATGATAAAGAGCCAAAGGGTCTGAAAACGGCTCAGCTGGCATGGGCAATCAGGGAAAACGTTACAGAATCCCCCCTTCAAGGCGCAGCTCCAGAGGCGCTAAAGACGGAAGGAAGGACACACCAGAGGAAGCCGGGACGGAGGAGATCAGGCAGACCGATGCCAGGCAGGTGGAGGCCAGGCGGGTGGACGCCAGGCAGGTGAGAGCACAGGCAGAGGCAGAAGCGGCAGTCCGGCGGGCAGCGGCAGAAGCGGCGGTCCGGCAGGCAGCGGCAGAAGCGGAGGTCCGGCGGGCGGAGGCAGAAGCGGAGGTCTGGCGGGCGGAGGCAGAAGCGGAGGTCCGGCGGGCGGAGGCAGAAGCGGAGGTCCGGCGGGCGGAGGCAGAAGCGGAGGTCCGGCGGACGGAGGCAGAAGCGGAGGAACGGCCGGCAGATGCAGAAGATTCAGCGGAGTCCGGGTAGGTGGATACCAGACAGGCGGAGCCCCATCAGGACTAGGCAGACGCGAAGGCCAGGCAGGCGGCTGTAGAGCTGTAGACCGGGCAGTCGGAGTCAACGGTCCTGCGGGAGGCGGCCAGGCTGGAAGAGGCATGGCGGGCTGAGGCCAAGGTGAATCAGGCACCGGAATCAAAGTAGGCACAGGAACCTGGAAAGCCACAGAACATATAGACACAGAAACAGACACACAGACAGACACAGAAAGAGACCCAGGCATGTGGAGAGGGGCGATCAAGGTCACCGGGACAGGGTCAGACACTGGCACGGGGACAGGGGCAGACACTGGCACGAGGACAGGAGCAGGACATGGCACCGGGACAGGGGCAGCCAATGGCACCGGGACAGGGGCAGCCAATGGCACCGGGACAGAAGCAGCCAATGGCACTGGGACAGGAGCAGGACATGGCCCAGGGAGAGGAGCAGGACATGGCCCAGGGAGAGGAGCAGGACATGGCCCAGGGAGAGGAGCAGGACATGGCCCTGGGAGAGGAGCAGGACATGGCCCTGGGAGAGGAGCAGCCTCTGGGATAAGGTCAGGCTCTGGGATAAGGGCAGGCTCTGGGATAAGGGCAGGCTCAAGGACACGGTTATGTACCAGGGAAGGGTCATGATCAGACAAGGGCACGGTGACAGGCAAGGGCACGGTGACAGGCAAGGGTTCAGGGACTAGGGCAGTCACCAGGACTGAGTCAGGCATTGGTAAGGGGACTGGAGGAGGACCTAGGAAATGCTCTGGCTCAGGGACAAGGCAAGGCTCTGGCTCAGGGACAAGGCAAGGCTCAGGTTCGGAGGCAAGGCAAGGCTCAGGCTCGGCTGATGGTGTTGTAGCGACCTCTGGTGGCCGAGATTGGGTAGTGGAAGCAACCTCTGGTGGCCGAGATTGGGTAGTGGAAGCAACCTCTGGTGGCCGAGATTGGGTGGTGGAAGCAACCTCTGGTGGCCGAGACTGGGTAGTGGAAGCAACCTCTGGTGGTCGAGACTGGGTAGTGGAGACCTCTGGTGGTCGAGACTGGGTAGTGGTGACCTCTGGTGGTCGAGACTGGGTAGTGG
>JACXGM010011157.1:0-25371 GCA_016801145.1 Umbra pygmaea | reverse complement strand
AAGACATGTCAGTTTGCAACACTTCTGGATGAACAAAATAGCTCCATACTCCAAAATAGTGGAAGTTCTGACATACTATCGTTAAGTAATATAACTTAAAGGAAATACGATGTAGGCTGTAGCCTGTTTATATTTCGTTCAATAGATTGATAGTACAGATATAATTGTGTAGCTACCGATTATAATAAAACAAAATACCATAACATAATATTATATGATTAGGTTATTATCCCTGTTTGGAGAAAGTCACATCAAACAGACATTCTCATCTTACACAAAACGTCTGCAAAGCTTAGTGCAAATGTGAACACAATGCGGATATTGCATTCGCTTTCACAAACATATTTCTCTCATTTTAGCTCATTTGGGAAGGACACGTAAACTATTGACATTTGTAATACATATTACACATTCTTGACAGGCAATATTGGTGTTCTTCTGGATATGTAGGAACATTTACTTTTCTATATTTGTATTGGCTGCTGATCAACATCGAAGATGTAGCAGATTATAGTTCGAAACATAGATTATTTTTGGCAGCTATAGCACATTGCGCATCACCACAAGCCTGAAAACATAGAGGCTTCAATGAATTAAGAAAAGAAAGTACATACTGGCCATTTAAGTACAGTAGGCAACCAAAAATGGTGACATATAACACATTGAAGAAAATGTGTCCCTGATACAAGCTCTATCTGAACTCCTTGAACATTTCTGTGCAAAAAAAAAAAGAGTTTGATTGAAAAACAAAATATTTAATGTTTCACACTTGTTTCCAATTTGCATAATAATTTGGAACACGGTGTCTATTCTCTAACCTCATTGTTTGATAAATAACTCAAATGTAAAATGTATGCAACTGTATTGTTGCCTAGTGATTTGCTGCATCAACATCAAGAATTATAACCCCGAGATATCAGAATCTATATGGAATCATGTAGCTAATAGCTTTTGGTACAAATTAGATGTATCATTTTGAAGAGTATGTTAACTGTTTTCATTTGCTGAATAGATCCCTGTCCAGATCCACGTGATGACAACAGAAATGTCCTGGATATGAAAAAAATCCTGGGGGACAACTTTGATTATAAAAAGTTTCTTGAAAGGATCATAAATGAAAAAATACTTGAGGGTAATAAAGCTAATTAATTCTCACAATATCAAGCTTTGTCTCACTCTGTATTCACTCTGTATTCATGCAGGTAGAATTAAGAATGTCAGCCTAACAGTACATACTGTACTGGATTGAGTACCCAGTTTTCCAGTTTTATGGTCAGAGGTAAATGTTCAAGGAAAAGACAAAAGTCCAAACTGTTTGTAACGATCTGGGTAGTAAAGCCGGAGTACTAAGCAGGAGTGTAGCTTGCTTTTTATTTATTTAGGAGCAAACAAAATGGCAGTGTGGCAAGTCTAAGTAATAAAGTGGGCACAGTAATCCCAGCAAAATAAAGAACACCTAGCAAGGCAGCGTAGTAATCAGCAGAGTTGGGTAAGTTACTTTTTAAAAGTTACTTTTACAATTGTCAAAGTAATCGGATTACAGTAACAAATGTAAAAGTAACTTGTTACCCAACTCTGGTAATCAGTACAAGAACATAGCATAGCAGATCAACAGAGGATACAAACACAATAACGCACACACAACCTTGAAACAATGGAGAATATATGAGGGGGGCGATGAATGAACCTGATGACCAGTGTAACTGATAATGATGTAATGATGGGCAGGTGTGTGTGCATAGAGGTTGATAGATGGAATTCCAATGAGGAGATGAGATGATATGTCCGTGTTGTCCAGCTGGAGGCGCCAGAGTCCCTGTAACCGGTCCCTCAACCACAGAGGGGTTGTTCTACCGTTTCCAACTACATAGCTTGTAGCTGACCAAAAAGGGTAATGCCAGGAGAACACAATGGCCATAGTCTCTTATTCTCCCATGATTTAATTTGTCAAATTCATTCAGTCATCAGCACATTTTTACTAAGAACTTCACCAGAAACTGTTTTTCATCATCAAGCTACAGTATCTGATGACTGAGCAATTTAAACATTTTGATAGATAACAGGATTTGTGCATTTGGGCAGGGCAAGAATATATTTTTTAATTTTTGCATGTTGTTTTGCAAAGGGAAGGGCTCAGTATTTCCTTAAAAACATCTTTAAAATGGCTTCACACACATTTTCAAGCACCCAGTGAGTGTTGAGCAGAATCAAGATCTATTTGTGGCACAGTGCTATGGGCCAAGTAGTGTAATTTAGGATGTACACCTGCCGCAAACTTTCTTTCTTTCTTCAACAGTAATATTATGTTAAAGAGGGCAAAATCCTAAAAATACAGCCAGGGTGAGCAAGCTGAAACACTTCCAGGTTGATTATGGAGCCATGGGAAAATATAATCAAACCATCTCCCATTACATCCAGGCAAACCAGTTAGCTGTCCCACAGTAATGGTCAAATGGTGCTTGGATGCACAAGACACATTGGAGGTGATGTGGAAAATTATTTGTTCATAGATTAAACTGATTAACATGGCTATATTGTTATCAGCAACTGAAAGAAAATCCATTACTAAAATGTTGACCTTCTATGCATTTCAAATCTTCATCCAACCAACTGATACAAATTGGAGCAACAGTATGCATTTATTAATTTTTTTTTTTGGAGGCAACTCAGCCAATGATAGCAGAAATTGTATGATGTGTGGCATTAAAGTGAAGGTGCTAACATATTAAATAGGCTTAAATTGGCGGGAAGTGGTTTGTCAGTGTACACATGCTGGAGGAGAATGCATTCACAGAACAACAACAACGAGCTCACCCTAGAATAAGGACTCGCTGAAGCACAACAATCCAAATCGGCCCTGTTTTTACCCCGTGTAACCTATGCAGATGGAAATGTTGCAAATTTCAATAAAAAAGAAGAAACCAATGGTGAAAATATTATTGCTAAAACACAAATCAAATAGAAGTGATTTCCTGATAAAAGAAACCTTGCCACGTTCACTTACAATGGTCCTCTCTCACTCTGTTACTTGGAGAGATAGCTATTTATGGGATCTACTGTAAGTAGTGTTGATATAGGTTTCATGTTAGTGAGTTAAGCTTGAAAACTCGATCTCAGTTCACATCTGAAGGATTTTAAATTCCACGTTGCAATTCCCATTGCTATTAACCGAAGTGGCTGCAACAGAGTGAAACGTGAACTCCATCCCAATCAATCAATCCTTCTCCGTTCATCCAACCCGTTAGAAGGTGAATGTAGAACTTCAACGGATGACATGCATTTTATCAACGTTATCTTGATACCCTTAGTAATGATAATGGGCGTGACAGGCTCAGTTTGTGACGCTCAGCACTTTCTTCTATGGCTGATGGAGATCCGATGAACGCCATCGCTCATGATGATGAGCTCATAAAGCACTTGCTGACTAGGTCACCTTTGCTTGCTGGGCAAATAACTTGGTTGTGTCCTAAATTACTATATTTTGCTGGTAGAGCACTGCTTTAATCAGCTGAGTTGAGGCACTGCACAAGGGATAAAGGTGGGCTTGGGGACGCACTTCTGAGCTGCTGAGAGGAGCAGAAATCACATACTTTACCCAATGTAAGAGGGTTACAATGGGAGTGGAAGACGAGGAGTTGGAGGTGGAGGAAGAAAGAAGAGGAAGAGAAGGAAAAGGAGAATGTGGAGGAAGAGGAGGATGAGGAAGAGGAACAGGAGGAGGACGAGGAACAGGAGGAAGAGGTGGATGACAAAAGAGAAAGAGGAGGACAGGAGAAAGGAGGAAAAGGCAAAGTGAAGAAGGGCTGAGTGGTTAGGGAGTCAGACTTAGACAAATATCCTTGTGTCCTTGAGCAAGGCACTTTAAGTTGCTCCAGGGGATGTTCCTGTACTTACTGTAAGTCGCTGTGGCTAAAAGAATCTGCTAAATTACTCAAATGTAACTGTAGAGTAAAGAGAAGGAAGATGATGGGGAAGGTCGGATGTAAGGATGTTTTGTAAACCTGTTCACTAGTATACAACTAGTTAACTAGTACACAACTGAACTGGTAAAGTTCTACAGAAATGTGAATGAATGTTTTCTCTTTTCTACAACAATAGACAGAGAAAAACACTGTCTTCTCATCTATCTCACTGTGTATCTGGTGATCTCAATCACACACATGCACACATAAACACACAGCACACAGTTTTCCATAGCTGGGTACATTTAATGAATCAGACAAGTTTTACTTTCACTTGGAGGAGATGAGCAGTGAGAGCTATGTAACTATGGGCAACGGATCCATGAGCAATGTTCCCGACCAGTCGAGACGAGTGCTCTTCGACGATTATACTCAGCACTAAAAACCTGACAAAGGAGCTCAGTGTCAAATCCTTCCACATTTCTACATTTCTTAATGACTGCAGTTTGAAGATGTTAAAAAACACTTCTGCAAGCAAGACAATCTCATTGGAAATCACGGGCCAGGCCAGCCATCATGCCATTTATATTCTCCATTAAGCAATAGCTAACAGGTGAAAATGTTAATGTAAACAACATGAAAGGAGAGCCGAGTATAGGACTGTGTTTTGGGGACCTTTGTCTTCAGCAAACTATTGAACTATAACGGTAAACAGCTCATAAACAAACCTTCAGTGAGGCAGGGTCAGCCAAGGCCAGCGCTTGCCTGTTCAGATCTAACTTGATGATCTGACATCGGCGGCACAAACTCCACTCGCCAACTCCCTCTTCTTCATAGTTACTCAGATCCGTCACAGACCTAGCTCCCTCTGGATTTGGCCGGCCACTGTATTCCACATCCTCTGTCGGTGCCGAGCGAAGCCTCTTCCTTTGATTGACACCCAGAGCAACTAAAGTCTCCCCCTCAACAACCTTAGAAAACAGGGAAGAAAAAGAGCATTAGAAGATTTTAAAGGATGTGCCTGTCTGAAATTCCAGATATAGACAGTGAGAGTTTAAACCGGATTATCAGTGTAAGTTATTTTACATTATACCTGTAACATATTGTCAGACACACCAGATTTAAAAGATTCAGCATCCAGGATACAAACTACTTGTTTACGGTTAGAACAGCAACTGCTGATTTGCTTAAAACTATGTTATACACTCACTGACCACTTCATTAGGTACACCTGTTCAACGGCTTGTTATTGCAAAGATCTAACCAGCCAATCACGTGACAGCAAGTCAATGCATATAAGCATGTCGACATGGTCGAGACGATCGGCTGAATTTCAAACCAAGCATCAGAATGGGGAAGTTGATTTAAGTCACTTTGAAAGTGGTTGTTGGTGCGAGACAGGCTGGTTCGAGTATTTCAGAAAGTGCTGATCTACTAACTCAAATAACCACTTGTTACAACCAAGGTATGCAGAAGAGCATCTCTGAACACACAAATGATCAAATCTTGAAGCAGATGGGCTACAGCAGCAGAAGACTACACCAGGTGCCACTCCAGTCAGCTAAGAAGAGGAAACTGCGGCTACAATTTGCAACCCGGTACTAGCAAGGTGTACCTAATGAAGTGTCCAGTGAATGTATGTAAGCAATAAGACACAAGGGGTGTGCTACAGCCAACTTACCACAGCTATGAGCTGTTCTTTGGCACAGAGCTTAGCCGTGGTATCTTGGCAATATAGAGAGCAAAAGGATAGAGCTATTTTATTAACTAAAATTGTCTAAATTGTGATAATGCTTTTGTTGACGGTCCCTTGTGACATCAAGACCTGTGCATTTGTTGTACACGTTTTTTCTTTCACAAAATGACAATCCCGAGGTCGGTATCTTAAATCGTTTACCAGCTTTTGAGCCTTAATATCTGTCAAATATCCAACGTGAAACTAACTTTACCACAGTACTGAGAGTCCGGGGTTAAAAATATATTGTTAACGGACATGGCTGAAGACAGAACATTCAAAAACAGGCTTGTATTTTGGGTTGTAAAGCAACTATGGAGGCGTTGATAAGTTTCTCAATGAATGATTGGTTTAATAAATAAAAAAGTCCCAACAAATGTATTGCAGATTCAGCCTTTGTTAGTGAGTTGCTAAAGTCAATTAGCTGAAAGTAATTAGCACATAGTCAATACCTAATGCTTTGCTTTCCACAGTGCAAGTCAATCAAGTTGTATAGTCAAATTAACTCACACATGTAAAACCTCATCCATCGATTAACTCAAGGAATCTCACCGTATATCGCCTGTGGTCAGGTTTTCGTCCTCGAGCGGTGTTCCAATGTGAGTGCATCTCGTCTATTTTCCTTCCAACTCGAAAACTTCGATCCGAACTCCAGACTATCCAATATTATTGCCTTTCTTTTGCTTTTCTATTTGTTATAATTTGGCCGATAGACGTGTTGATAAATCCGAATTGTGTATTGTAATGTGTGCACAAACTGTTGTTCCTTGACCGTTTCATTCATTGCCGCAGCGCGTCTCAAAGCACTGAAGTTATTCATTTAATTAGGTGGGATGTTCAGATAAAGTAATGTATGGTATGACATGGGTGGAGCTCGTTTAAGACTTGCGGATGGGATGGTTGACTGAGCGGAGCACTGTCAAGCACGTTCAGTTTTACAATACCATAGTCGGGGTAAACATGTTTGAGAATGCTACAAATATACATTTTCACAGTCTGCTGCGTCAGTGTTGATGATGGCAATTTGCATATACTCCAGAATGTCAAGAGTGATCAGATGAATTGCCAAGTCCCTCTTTGTCCTGAAAATGGACCTAACCCCCCCCCAAAAAAAAAAAACATTTTCACTGCATTTCAGCCCTGCCACAAAAGGACCAGCTGCCATCATGTCAGTGATTGCCTTGTTAACACAGGTGAGAGTGTTGACAAGGCTGGAGATTACTCTGTCATGCAGATTGAGTTAGAATAAAAGACTGGGAACTTTAAAGGGTGGTGCCTAAAATCATTGGTCTTCCTCTGTCAACCATGGTTCCCTGCAGAGAATCATCATCATTGCTTTGCCCAAAAAGGGCTTCACACGCAAGGATATTGCTGCTAGTAAGATTGCACTAAATCAAAAATGTATGATCATCAAGAACTTCAAGGAGAGAGATTCCATTGTTGTGAAAATGGCGTCAGGGCGGCCAAGAAAGTCCAGCAAGCTAAAGGACCATCTCCTAAAGTTGATTCCGCTGCAGGATCGGGGCACCACCAGTGCAGAGCCTGCTCAGGATTGGCAGCAGGCAGGTGTGAGTGTATCTGCACCCACAGTGAGGCAAAGACTTTTGGAGGAAGGCCTGGTATCAAGAAGGGCAGGAAAGAGGCCACATCTCTCCAGGAAATATATCAGGGACAGACTGATATTCTGCAAAAGGTACAGGGATTGGACTGCTGAGGACTGGGGTAAAGTCTGATGAATCCCCTTTCCAAATGTTTGGGCCATCCAGAAAACACCTTGTCCGGAGAAGACAAGGTGAGCGCTACATTCAGTGCTGTGTCATGCCAACAGTAAAGCATCCTGAGACCATTAATGTGTTGGGTTGCTTCTCAGCCAATGGAGTGGGCTCACTCAAGAATATGCCTAACAACACAGCCATGAATAAAGAATGGTTCTAACACATCCTCCGAGAGCAACTTTTCCCAACCATCCAAGAACAGTTTGGTGACGAACAATGCCTTTTTCAGCATGATGGAGCACCTTGCCATAAGGCAAAAGTGATAACTAAGTGGCTTGGGGAACAAAACATCAACATTTTGGGTCCATGGCCAGGAAAATCCCCAGACCTTAATCCCATTGAGAACTTGTGGTTGATCCTCAAGAAGTGGGTGCATGGACAACCAAAAACCCACAAATTCTGACAAGCGCCAAGCTTTGATCATGTAAGAATGGGCTGCCATCAGTCAGGATCTGGCCCAGAAGTTAATTTTTTTATAAACTTATTTATAAAGATTGACAGAAAAAATTAACAGTAGAAATACTGTGTCTAGCAAAATATCAATACATTTTTACAATTTTAATCCTCCCCCAACATAATCCCTGACCCCCATACCACCCTCCCCCGCTGCCCATCCCGACCCACCCACCTCCCCCACCCCACGCAAAACACTGAGACAAACCAACAACACACTAACATAAATACAAATACATACAGTAACGAAAATAAATTACACTTAGTGGACTAGGAGGTTCATATGATCTGAGTCAGATCAGAGGAGAGCCTCTGCAAGCTATTAAAGTAGGAAATAAAAGACTGCTATTTTTCTAAGAATTTAAATAAAAGACTGCCCAGAAGTTAATTGACAGCATGTCAGCAATATTCACTCTGTAAATATTGACTTTTTGCATAAATGTAATGTAATTGTCAATAAAAGCCTTTGACACTTATTGAATGGTTGTAATTATATAGTATACCATATTAACTACTGACACAAAGATCTAAGAACACTGAAGCAGCAAACTTTGTGGATACCAGTATTTGTGTTATTCTCAACTTTTGACCACGACTGTACATATTTACCTGCCACTTTTTAGGCACACGTGTTCAACTGCTCTTTGGCGCAAATATCTAATCAGCCAATCATGACGCTAGTCAATGCATGCATGTATGGTCAATACGATCTGTTGATGTTCAAATACATTTTCAGTATGGGGAAGAAATGTGATTTAATTGATTTTCAGAGTGACATGTTTGTTGGTGCCAGCTGGGTTGGTTTGGCTATTTCAGAAAGTGCTGATCTCCTGGGATTTTCCGGCACAGCCATCTCTAGGGTTTACAGAGAATTGTCAGAAAAATAGAAAATATCTAGTGAGCGACAGTTCTCTGCAAGAAAATGCCTTGTTGATGACAGAAGTCAGAGAATGGGAAGACTGGTTTTAGCTGATATAAAGGGAAGTGTGACTCAACTAACCATTCGTTACAGCCAAGGTATGCAGAAGAGCATCTCTGAATGCACAACATGTCGAACCTTGAAGCAGATGAGCTACTGTACAGTAGCAGAAGACCACACCGGGTGCCACTCCTCTCAGCTAAAAACTGGAAACTGATGCTACAATTTGCACGTGCCCACAACAAATGGACAATAGAAGATTGGAAAAACGTTGCCTGGTCTGATGAGTCTTCTGCTGCAACATTCAGATTGTAGGGTCAGAATTGGGCAGAAACAACATGAAAGCATGGATCCATCCATTCTTCTATCAACAGTTTAGGCTGGTGGTGGTGATGTTAAGATGGGATATTTTCTTGACACACTTTGTGCCCCTTAGTACCAGTTGAGCTTTGTTTAAATGCCGCAGCCTACCTGAGTATTGTTGCTGACCATGTCCTTTTCTTTATGACCACAGTGTACCTATCTTCTAATGGCAATGAGTTCATGACAATCAGTTCACTGTACTGAAATGTCCTCCACAGTCACAAGATTACAATCCAATCGGAGACAGGAGATTAGCGTCATAAATGTGCAGCCGACAAATCTGCAGCAACTGCACGATGCAATAATGTCAGAATTGACCAAAATCTCAGAGGAATGTTTCCAGCACCTTATTGAATCAATGCCATGGAGAATTAAGGCAAAAAATAAGGCAAAAGGGAGTCTAACCCTAACTAACGAAGTGGCAGGTGAGAGTATTATTAGGCTCTGGAACTCCCTGCCTCAATCCATCTGTGACTCTGACTCTGTTACCATCTTCCTCCACCGCCTTAAGCCTTTTCTTTTTAAAGTAGCTTTCCCATATCCCCTACCTCCCCTAGCCCCTAACTCCTTTCCCCTGTGCGTTTTTTTCTTTGTTTGTTTTGTTAGCTTTTGTAAAGCGTCTTTGGGTCCTTGAGAAGCACTATAAAAGTAGTACTTAATAATAATAATAATAATAATAATATTAATATGATCATTATTATTGCCTAGGGCTATACAGATAGCATATTTAAGATAAAACACCATCCATTTTGATTGGCTCTAATGAAATATCGCTAATTACTTGATCAAAACTGTCCAGTTTTCACATTTGACTGTTCATATCATTATAGGATACTTTTACTTTTCTCTTTGCGGGGACTTGGTGGACTCTAGTCTGAAATGATTTTGAGAGTGGGCAAATCAGTGCGTGGTTAATCATTTTTATATCCTGTTATTACATAATATATCTCGTATTACCTACAATTGTGTACATCTTATACATTTAATTATAATTACTTGGCCTTTGTTTCAATGTATGCATTTATTCATTCATCATAGCAATACCTCATGCCCAGCCCTCAAGCTACTTGGCTCTGCTCCTACACCGTGTGATATAACAAGACAATGATTGGTTCTTATTGCTTTGGCGCCCTCACGTGACCAATATCTGACACAACAAACATTGGATATTGTTTTCGGCTCACAGCATAGACATTTAGATTTGGTATGAGGAAAGACAGCACGACATATAGCCAAGCCCTGTATTTTCCTTAAACATAGAAGCCATGCACTGTATGGTATTGTAGGCTAGTACAAAAAGTGAATGCATTTAAACTTTCACTAGCCTTCAAAAGTTTGGGCTCACCCAGGAATTTTCATATTTTGGTAAATATTTTTAAGAATATACTAATTAATCTGCCGCAAACGCAGCATGGTTGTAAATGGAGGTGCTGACTATCGGATGATTTAAATATTCGACACAATAAACAACCCTGAAGAAGCTATTTAATGACTAAACGTTGGTGTTTTAAACTATACATTTCGTGGACATGTATATAATACTTGTACGGTGCGACTTTCTTTTTTGTATTTGGTAGAAACTGTCTTCATTCACCAAGGTGGCTTTACATTGATACCAAAATATGGTCAAATCATGACTAATTACAGATGAGCAAAAATATTTAATGATTATAACACTGAAATAATGGGTACTGAAAGGCTTTGCTGTTGTATTTGAATAATTAACTATAAAATCAGTCATTTACAACAATGATAGATATTGGTAATGTCTCAAACATTTCTGATTGACCCTAAACTTTTGAACGCTATAGCGTATAGCTATGTAACTCTGTATAGCTCTTCTCGATTACTGTGGTTGACATTTTTCTATTTGGTGAAAAAAAGGATCCATATAATCAGCAATATCATATTCACTCAGAAATAGGTTAAATAAATAAATTCTCATAATTATTTGACTGACTATATCTTAAACGGCTTTGGACGTTTATACCTGATCGGTCAAGAAGAGGCTATGGTGAGAACTTCAGCAACACAATGAAGCAACACGTTTATAAACGGAAGCACGGGCGCTGTTCATGGTGCTGAATCTGACACGTTTCCAAGAGAAGTAAACTTTCTATATATAAAGCGGTTGCATATGAAATATTAATGGAATTTTGGGTATAGTCAAATTTTTATGTATTGATCTTACCTGAACCTTTCTTCGCGTCAGATGACTGGTATATCCAAATATACAGCCCTCCGGATAGCCGGTATCCCCTAGATCTTCGTACGTGGGAACATTCCTTTCTACACCAGCAGTCCCATTGCAATTATGTAAATCCATAAGAAGTCGTTCGCGAAGTTCACCCAGTCAAACCGACAAGCCTCGAGCATTATCTTATATTTCTCTCTATGTTTTCGCTCATCCAGTCGAATCCTTCATGACAAATCAACTGTTGCCCTAGTCCGAAATATACACAGGCACTTGAACTGCGAAAATCCATTTGTGTATACTAGGTCGGTAACATGAATTTAAGCTGCTGTTGAATTCGATCCTATTTAGCTACACTCGTTTTTTATGAGCACACCGCGTGTGGACCACATCAAAGTATCCACCCCCTGCACGTCATTCATACTACCACTCAGTTTCTTCAAACAAGAGTCGTTGTATGTGCGCGCATGACTTGGCCACACGCTCTATTCTAGTGCATTGTTGATACCTATCTCCCATTTATTTCTACTTTATATATGCAGGCCTAGTGTGTAAGCAATAAAGCATGATGGGTGTAGTTTATCTACAGCTCTGGAAATAAATTAAGAGACCTTTGCAAATTGTTCTTAAATCAAGATATGTGCAGTATGGAAGCTCTTCCAGTCCAGGGGCTGTTGAATTCCAACACAGGTATGCCTGAAGGAAGTAATGATTCAGTGATCACCTTGACCAAGTCTTATTATGACCAGCTGGATAGGAAAAACAGTGGTAGTAGTACCTCAAAAGTCATTGGAATATAACTATTGACCATGCCAAAAGAAGTAGAAATGTTTGAGAGAGGAAAAGAAGGGTTCAATTATAGCTTTACTGGCAGAGGGATGCAGTGAGCGTTTGATTGCTTCCATCCCTAAATTTAAAATTCAGTGGTTCATAGCACTAGTAGAAGCAGCAGACATTTGAGACAACAAAGCTACAGATGAGCAGATGCTGAAAACAACTTGTGACGGAGAGGACCGACAACTCATTCGAATGTCACTGAACAACCATAGGAGGACACCTACCAAAACAGGCTCCTAGGGGCAGGGCTGAAGTCGTGCAAGGCTAAAAAATGAGAAGCAAAGAAGTGCCAGGCTGGTACGGGCTGTATTTATTTGTTTACAAATGAATATGAACCTATTTTCATTGCAATATTCGAGGTCTGAAAACACTGTCTTTTTTTGTTATTTTGACCAGTTGTGATTTTCTGCAAATTAATGCTCTGAATGACAATATTTTTATTTGGAATCTGAGAGAAATGTTGTCAGTAGTTTATTACATGAAACAAATGTTCATTTTACCCAAATACATACCTATCAATAGTAAATCTCCAGAGCTGTATATATATGCTTTACTCAGAGACAAAAGAGAGGAGTCTCACCTAGTCAGGATTCGAAACGGCAGCATTTCATTTATTGTTCCGAGGATCTTCAGATCTATATGTTACCCATTTGAAAAGCATACAAAAATTAAAACATGCTCCTTTTATGACAATTGGTTGAATTTCTGGAAAATTCACATGGCCAAATGTTTTCATTTTCTCTAATAGATCTATATATGATAACAATGTAATGTACTACTGCATTAATACTCCATCCATCTCACTTGATGGCCTGTACATTCATAGCCCACTTCACCTTTATTTGACCATCGTTCTCTAACTGTTTGCAGGATAACCTTTACCTACCCTTTGGGAGATGGCCTCTTTAAAATTAATTAACTGGTTCATATAGGGGTTGCACAGTAGCGTTTTCCTTTTGTAGGTTTTTAACAACCGTTGTTTCGCGGCCCTGTTGATTAATGCAGGCCAAAGCCACCTGCCCTACAGATAAAATGTTAAATGATTTTAAATCCGTCAGGGTGGTAAGGTTTCTTTATGTTGCCAGAGATGGAGGAACTATCACGTGTCACTTAATCACAATGCTTAATTGAGAAGATAAAGTATATTTTTTCTTTAGCACTTCAGGGGTGAATTGTAAGACATTACAATCGGATTCCTAATAAAAATCTTATCTCCCAAACACAGAAAGCTCGTTTCAGATAACCAGGCGGCCATTACTGAGGAAAATAATTTCTGCCAAACGTCCTCTATTGCTTTGTTGGACATCAAGTTAGGGGTTGGTTTGTTCCAAGGAGGGTCAATGTGTTTGTGGGTGTGTGTGTGTATATTCTGCGTCTCTTTGTGTGAGTACTTTGTCTGTGAGTTTCCCACAGGTGATGACCATCAGACCCTGACGCGACTGCTTCAAATAAACCCCTTCATCACAGCTGTCACCTGCTGGGGACCTCATCAGCCAATCCATGGACCTGTTTGGGCGTGTTATGATCCCTTGTGTTTCAATGTTTCTCTCTCTGTATGCGGAATGCGTGTGTACTGGTAGTCGGTGGTTGAGTTGTGCGAAAGAGCTTGTTGGCTATGGTTTTGGTAATTTTTGTTAATATATTTCTCTCTCTGTGTGGCAGCTGTTTGGCTTGTTGTTTAGGGTGAGTTACTTTTGTGTGTTCTGTGGTTGAGTGTGAGAGAGCTTGGTTTGGTGTATTTTGTCAGTGTATAGTGGTACGGATTATAACATTTTGTCTCTATCATTTGTAGCATGGACAGAGCGGAGACTGACATGACAGTATTTAATGTATCACTCAGGCACTTGATTTAGTCAAACAGAATAGAAACACAACATGTGCGTTTCAGTAAGTAGCAATAAGTCCGTCGATTGCGACGTTCGGGCAGACTCCGGTCTGGCGGCATCTCAGTGGTTGCTCTTAGGGTGAATAGCTGTGGTACCTAATCCTCTCCGGTGTCTATGACAGTATAGGTAAACACAAGAAAACACGCACAGACAGCAACATGTTGGCCGATCCACCATGTAGCTCACCTGCCTGTTTTGGAGGTGTTCTTCTTATAAAGCTCCTCATCAGCCCTAGTTGTCTCCAGCTGGGTTGATGAGGTGCACCTGGGTCCCTTAACCCTTTCCTGGTGGTTCTGAGATCTGGGGCGATTTCCTACCCAGCACCTCTGTGTTGTATAGGGAGCTCTCCAAGGTGCTGAACCTTTGTAAGTGCAGTGCTTGGAAGAAACGGGGTGAGACACCAATCTCCCCGGCCCAGCATCAGACATTGTATATTATTTAACCTCTGGTTTATTTCTTCCCAGGGGACATGGAACACATTGGGAATGTGTAGGCCAGAGGCCCTGGGGCATACATCACCCATAGGGTAACTCCCTTGTCTATACACACTAGGTAATATCAGAGTGGACCACCTTCAGTATTTTGGTTAGGGTGCCTTGCCAGTGTGCCAGTTTAGTTTTAGGTTTCTGGATGGATTTAAACCTTTAATTCTTTTGCTTTGGTTCGGCCCCTTCTCCTAACCCTTTACCGTGGCTCAATAAAAGCCCTTGTGAAAACGGTATGTCTTTGTGTCAGTGTCCTAGGGAGTAGGGACTGGCTAGAAGTATCTAGCTAGGCCTGTAGTTTGTGTGTTAATGTGTTTCGGGGTTTTCCGTGTCGTGATGGCTGCTGTCACCTCATTTATTGAGGTTCCATCTCTGAAGTTGCTGGTAGGGTTGTGTAAAGCAGACGTGTGTGCTGTCGTGGACCACTACCAGATCACGATTAGGGAACAAGCCCTCAAGGCCGAGTTGTTTGAAACCATTAAAACAGGATTATTCGAGATAGACATAGTCACCTTAAAGGATGAGGAAGTTGTAGCAGATGATAGTGAGTCTGAGGAGGAGGGGTTGCCTACTAGCCTCTCGCCTTCTGTCATTTCTACAATTGGTTCTGTTGAGGCCTCTCGGCTCAGGCTTGGCCCGTCTTGAGGCAGAGCGACGAGGCAGGGAACAAGCAAGACAAGGTTGAGTTTGAATTAGATAGAGGCTGAAACTGTTACGTGCTTATGAGAAGGTGCCAGAAGCCTATAGACAGTGCTTCGGGAACCACAAAAATATGCCAAATAGAACCTTCATAGAGTTTAAGGGATAAGAAGTCCCTAATTGATTGGTACTGTGCATCTAGCAAAGCCACAACTTTTGCGTATGTCACTTAATCATAGTAGAGGATTTAAAAAAACGACTTTCCTGATTGTATAGTAACACACTTAAACAGAAGGTAGCATCTCCAGGCCTAGGCATTTGTCTTGGCTGACGAGTACGCGTTAACCCGCAAGACTGTTTTCTGCGTCTCACTTTAAGAGTAGAACAGTTACGTCATCTCGCAATAGTCGTCCTCTTTCTAGTGAGGTAGCCCCAAAACAGAAACCAATAGTGTTTTATTGTCACAGGTTAGGGCATATGATTGCTGATTGTCCCACCTCGAAAAACAAACTGAGGTCACCCCCGCGATAAGCAAAGGAGTTTGGGTTGATTCAGGCAGTGGCTCTTTTTAACGAACCCACGTCTGTGCCGGAACTTAGCTATTCACCATTTGTGTCCACCGGCTAGTTGTCTTTAACAGGTGACCGGCTAGTACTATTGAGGGATACAGGGGCAGCGCAGTCGCTAGTTCTCGCCAACGTGCTGCCTTGGTCCGACAGCATGTCAATAGGTTTGCAGGTACTACTGCAGGATATAGAAATGGGAAAAACAACAGTACCATTGGGTTCATCTGACGTCTGATCAAACTTACTGGTAAAAGGTGTTGCTCGGAAATGACATTGCCGGTGGTAATGTGAACCCTGTGCTAGAAGTAGTAGACAGACCACACACCGTGGCCGACGATGTGCAACTGTCTATAGCTTTTTTTCTAGCATGTGTTCCCAGCTTGTGTAGTCACCAGAGCACAAGCCCGTAAGCTGGGGGATGTGGTAAATTTGTCCAACTATATTCGAGCGCACCGAGGTGCCCAGTGAAACGCATGTACCCAAAAAAGCCTACTTAAGTGTTTTAAGTCTGTAGTTTCCCCAAAGGAAGCAAAAACCAAGAGGACTGCGTGCTACAGTATGTAGATAATGAAGTGTTCATGCGTAAATGGACAGAGCATGACACAGATGGTAAGTGGGACATCATTTCAAAAGTCCTAGTTCCCACCTTGTTTTGTCAGCAGGGGCTGTCAGGCGCACGTGACCAGGCAAAAACTCAACTGTATGAACTTCTTTTCTGGCCGGGGTGGAAGTTTGTCGTTCAGTTTTGTAAAACGTGTTGTGTGCCAAATAATAGGCATATCAAACCATTCCCCGCGCTCCTCTCTGTTCAATTCCATTCGTGGGGGAACCATTTGAACGGGTCATGGTTGATTGTGTGGGCCCGTTACCCAAAACAAGATCAGGAAACCAGTATCTCTTGCCGTTTATGTGCCGTGCTTCTCTCTACCCAGAGGCAGCTAAGACAGTGACAAAAGCCCTCATAAAATTCTCTACCACTTTTGGCCTCCCAAAAGTACTACAACCGTATCAAGTAAGTAATTTTATGGCTAGGCTGTTTTCAGAAGTCTTACGGAACCTCTTTTTGTCATCAGGTCTCCAAGCCTTATCATCCAGAATGTCAAGGAGCTTTGGAACGCTGGCACCAAACATTCAGTGATGCTATGGAAATATTTCCTAAACACTCAAATTGATTGGGAAGAGGGAGTGCCATTTGTGCACTTCGCTAATCGGGAGAGAGCAGGAATCATCAGGTTTCAATCCGGATGACCGGACATACCCAGCAGGGTCCGTTGAAATATTGAAGGAGAACATCCTTTTGTCTAAGTCCCCCGCAACTTTTCTGACCGATGTATTTGAATGTCCTTCAGATGCTCAACCGTCTCCATGACGCGTGTGAATCTGCCCCGAGACACCTGAAACAGCATTACAATACATTGGCTGTGAGCCGTGAAGTTAAACCTGGTGACTACGTTTGCGGACGCATTATCCGATGCATAGACTGGGGTCCGTTGAGGTTTGTTTTGTGTGTTCTTATTTTGGGGTGGGGGTGTTAGGTCCCCCAATTCCAGTTTGTGCCATTTCCTATGTTGTGTATGTGCAGGCACTTGCATAGATGGACTTCAGGGGGGGTAGAGACCCTGCCCTGTTCCCCTCAGACTCAAAGTGCCCTTGTATAACATTCACATTCTCTAAATGTAATTGTCGTATATTTATGGGTCCCCCTCCTGCCCCTCTGAGAAATGGTTTGTTCCAACTTTACCTTCAAAATGTATGGCTAAATTTTTTATAATTTAGTGCAAGTTACACAGTTAGAATATCTAGCCAACTATCAATCCATGTCTTCCCCAGAATCAGATTATTCCATATGGTAGAAATGTCTGTTTAGTTGTCAATGTAATGTGTGCATTACACATCCCTGCCTGTACCTTTGTCAGAAAGTGCTGCCAGCCAGTCAGAGAGTTAGGTAGTGCAGAAGTGGGACAAGTACAGAGAAAAAACTCTGTAGCAGTTAAGAAATAGGAGAATGCTCTATAAAGAGGTAAGGAAAATGAGGAGAGAGTGGTCAATACTTATCAAAAGTATGAAAACACTTTTTTAGCTCATTATACATTTTGTACTTATTTGAAACATTGGTTTATTAATTTATAGAATATAATAATCTGCCTTGTTAATGGTGCATGATATAAGCTACTGTATGTTACTTTTTTACTCTATACAAAACACACAGACACAAAATGCAACAATTTCAATGACTTTCTAAGTTAGTGTTCAAGTAAGGACATCACTTAAATTGATAAATTAAGCCCTAAACGATTTTCCAATTTGGAAATATACATATACATCATGAAACAGAGGACCTATTCTCTAAATATAGCATTTATATTGTTGTTCAATACATCAATTTGACTGATTTCCACAAACTGGTCTGTAACAGTGACATTTTTGCATGATGCTTTAATTTTGTTTCACTCACTTGTCTGATTCATTTATACTAATTTTTAATTCAGTAACTACTTTTAAATGGCTGTTTTTCTATTTTGTTCAATAGAATTTGGATGGAATAGCTTGTCATAGCTGTTAAATTAGAGAGACACAATCTGGTATTGGAAGGTGAGGACTGCAGCCACTGTTAAGATCTTAATAATAACATAATACTATTCATATGAATATATTTAAGATGGGGGGCCCAGATTTTTTGTCAGGGGGGCCAGGATGACTTGCAACAGCCCTGAGTAAAATTACTGAATGCCATGTTTACTTTTTTTGCACTGTTTAAATAAATTCAAATGCATTGTTAAAACAACAACTCTTACAATTAGGATATTAATAGAATAGTCGATTTGAAAAAATGGTTGGCCTTGTCTCATGTTTTTACATTTTAGTCATTTAGCAGATGCTCTTAACCACAGCGACTTACAGTAAAAACAGTGACATTCCTCTAAGACTAAAGTGCCTTGCTCAAGGACACAATGACATTTGGCACAGTCAGGGTCGGGAATTGGCTACAAGTCTGACTGCCTAACCCCTGAGCACTCTGCCCTGTCACCATTATGCAGTTTGTCTATACTAGTCTACTCGTGATTGGTCTGGCCAACTGAACACACCCTGACAGTTATATTACTTTAATGAAAATGTGTTAAATTGGTCATTTCTTAAAGGAATAGTGTGTAAGAGGAGACTGAACTCGGCCCAAATTCTAAACATCATGTGTTATTATAAATGGTTTTGTGGCAACATTTGGAAGTGGGAATAATGGACACTTTGAAAGTGTGTGTGTGTGTTTGTGTTTATGGGTGCCCTTTTTTATTGAGCCCCCCCCCCCCCAAATATCTGTGCATGGCCTTGGTCAGTGAGACTCCTTGAAAGATCTTGACAAAATGGCTTATAATACAGTTAAAGGATCAGTTCGAAAGAGAGACCCTTTATACAGGAGTGAGCGGTATTGAAGCAGACACTGTGATTTAACAGGCCTTCCATAAGTGTTATGCTTTCAGATCCACCTTTCCACATTGAGTACTGATATGCCGTATCTATGAGATTAGAGGACTCGCAGTTGTGGCCATGCATAGATTCCACCAGAATATTTATAAGAGACAGTGACTGAATTTCAAATGTCCACGTGCGGAGTCTTGAGCATCCCTTGGGAAATGTTGGACACACAGAGTCCAATAAACTGACAGCCATGCATGCGCATTAACATTCAGTGATATATTAGCCTAGGTACTTCCCCTTCACCATGATACCAACAATCAATGAAAGAACCAGATTCTTTGCTTTCTTTTATTAAGATGACGTCAGTATTTATGTCCTCAACCTGTCTTTCTCAGGCGAACATCTCCCTCAGTCAACAGAACCCAGGATAAACATATTTTCCTCCAACAAGACACCTGTCATGTCAACACGGTCAACAACATAGCCTACATTTAAAAGGGATTATCGGAGGCCGGTGGCAATTATTGTACGCCATTGTAAAAATGATTTAACATGTCCACTTGTCCGCGGGGACAGGCTGCACACACTTGGGTGTGCACCTAATGCTGATGAAAATCCCAAAGAGCGAGTCCCTCGGGACATCGCAGCTGTTCAACCGCTTGTGTAATCTCTGCAGTAGTGGTTCTCTTTAATGCATAAAATCTGAACCTTTGAAAAGCTTTGTCCAACTTCTCAACCTTAATCACCACAACAGGAAAGAAGACATCCAGAAGGAAACAGTAGGCCTAATATGCAATAATAGAACCACAGGCCGTTTTTACTGCAATCGATTTTTACCTGTTTTTTTCTTCTGATTATTAATATCATTTTAGACAGGAGAAGTAACCAAAATACTATTCAAGGTATTATAGGGCTATGTAGCTAGGTCATGCGAACAGACAATTGACAAGTGATGTGCAAAGGCAATGTTTCTTTACATTCCGCTGTTGATAGCGTTGTTGAAGAGTTTCAAATTTAGGCGGGTCTCCTTTTCTCCAAAATGCAATGGTAAGGGTGAAATGAGATGAAAATAAAATGAAAAGTACATTATAAACCAGTTAAATAATCACACGTTGTGTAATTATAATAAATAACCACAAAATCCTGTTCTCTGTAAACATCTGCAAATTTGACTGACGGGTACAAATAAAAACCTATTGGTCGCAATCATTTGCTTAGTGGTCCGTGTGAAGGGTGCAGATCTGCACAATTTTGCTTTTCCAATGTAATTTTACAAGGCATGATGGGCTCCCCTCATGGGGAAACCCTCATGGGGAAACCCTCATTCATAGGCGCCAATACATTTTGTTTCGGTTGGTTAAAAACCGCAATAGACTAAATACATTTAAACAAAGTCATCCATTTATTTAGGCTATCTGCAAAGTGTTTGACGTCATGTAGAACTAGAGTGTGGATATTCAGGTATTTTAATTTCTAATCCAAACCTTTCTTCGTATCATATGGCGACATGCACCTACCTAGTTTATCATTAGATCAATGATATGGACATTAACTTTTATTAACATTTACAGGACATTGTTTAGGTCTTGTATGTAGTATTATGTGCTGTGCTGTATGATGCGTGGTAGTGTGCGTGCATGAGCGCGTGAGTCTAGAATCTGCGGTCAACATGGACTGTCCAAGATTTAGCAGAAAATGGCTCAGCACCGTGGACAGCTCTGCCATGCAGCTTTTAACCCGTGTAATCTTTCGTACTCCACCGCCAGTCTGTTAAACCCGTTGACATGAAGGGTGACGCAGACCTTATTCTAAACAAACTTCTAAACTAGACTAAATGTTTGTTAAGTCAAAATATCTATTGTGGCCACAATGTATGTGCAAAAGAATAAAGGCAAGTTCCCTGTAAAGTTTTATTGCCGTAATGCTTATAAAGTGGATGGGAGTGAAAAATTCAAACAGATGCCAGTTGGCTTCAACAATAAAAGCACTTTAGATTTGCTGACATTTTAAAATTTATTAGAAATACATAATTTACAGATTTTACAATTGTGTGTAAATCAATGAACATTTACAAACATTGGTCATTTCTTATACAGGGAGGACTGTAAACACGGCCTATATGAGTACATACCTTCCTACCTTATACTAATGGATAATTGCAGTCATAACTTACTTAGCAAAAATGGGCATAATACAGCCAATATACTTCACAGACAGCCTACACAGCTGAGAAGATATTGTAGCTATTTCCTTCGTTGGCGTTTTGTTGTGATTTGTGAAGACTTCAATAATACAATCTGAATTTGAAAGTAAAGTTTTTAAAAAACAACTCAATCATATTTCCCATCATGTCTACTCGCAGGTTATACATTACATATATAAAAAAATGAATTACAGTTCTTTTTTTTCTAAATAAGTCTAATACATTTATAGTATATTGGCTGTTCTAGTTTTAACTATGAGTAATCAGTGTGCTCTCAATATAGCTATTCTCATTATGATATGATTCCATTAGTAATTACACATCCCTTGAATGTCAACATAATGTGACATCTAGACTTGTTGTGGCCTGTAAAACAGGAGGGCCAGGCCACTGTTTTTGGGTGTGACAAGGCACATGAAAAGCCTCACAAACCTTCATGAAGAATTTCACTGATTAATCATGACATTAATCTATCCACTTAGTGAATGCTACAATAGTAAAAACCATGAAATACAGCACTGTCTTGTTCACTTTCCAATATAAGCATGGAAAATACAATTAATTTAAAATGTAAGGCACTATGGACAATAAGCAAATAAGATAGAATAAAATTTTACGTTTAGTTTAGTGTTTGTTCAGCTTAAAATTTGAGTTGAGTTAACATGCAATTAAACTTTTTTATTTAAATTTGGTGAACTACAACTCTTTAGCAAACTCAAAATCCTTATTTCACAGGCTGCCTTACAAGTTTATGTTGAATCAACTACAACGCTATTACAGTATGTTTAGCAAACACAAACCTATTGCAGTTGTTTGCATTGCAAATGTATGTTGAATCACGATAATTTGTAAAAACGGTCTACCTCCAGCGTCCTGTAGGTCTTTATAAATTTCCTGTTTTGGAGTGATGAAGTCCAACGGTTGAGGTAGAACATTTCCATGTGCTAATCTAGTGGTCCTAAACATTTCACAATTTTGGTAAAGACTGTTGAACTGTCTAGAACCACTGGATCAAACAGGTAGAATCATGCATAGTATTCAGGTCAAAAAAGGCATTCACCAAAAAGGGAGGGAAATATCCAGTTGGAAATGGTCTTCCTGTCTAAAATTGAGTTTTAGCACCTTCGTCTTCACCAGGAGTCCTGACTGTACCTTACTTAACGACGAGTGCTGTATATATACAGAACTTTGTGGTTAGCTGCTCAGACAGGTTATGATCAACTCTGGAATGAAGCTCTGAGTGGTCCGACCAGTCAAGCCAAGGTCCATTTAAATGGGCGGGGGCTTTCCGAAATGATCTACTCTGTACAGGTCCAACTGGTCCAGCAACTGATGGCACACCTTGAGGCTTTAGCTAAACTGTCACAGGGTTGGTTGTAGAATTCTGTCTGGTGATGTCAATCAACGTTAGGTTATATTGGATGCAGACTTTCAAAGGTGTGTTATTCACTAAATAGATACACTGTTTCTATTATTTCTAAAGTCAAGTTTAAGTACGAATTAAATGTCACCATACCTTATATAATCAATGTAGCCTATATTGGTACATAATTTCAAAGTTTTCAACAATTAATGATTCTAACAAAACCTAGGACTTCACTCAAGCCAAACAACAAATATGCTGTAAGCCTGTGGTTTCAAAGTTTGGTGAATTTTAAAACTACAAATTTAAAAACAATACTTAATTTTAGATTGACATGTTAAATATAAACCCTAAAAATGTTTTTAAAAAATGGACAAAATCAAATTAAACTTTATTTAACATTGGTATGTTATTTGATTTTGGTTGGATTGTATAACTTAAATATTTGGTTGAAATTGAGATATTAATTCAACATAAGATTTACTGTATATTTTCAGTAAATACAGTCTTCTTTCATTTAATTAAGTTTTCATACTCAATACAGAATTTGGCTAATTGATTTTATGAAATGCATTTCTCCATATTAAAACGTTTATTCAGTATTAATTATTAACATATAGACTATGACTGTAATAAGATGTGACATATTCCATTTATGTTTGATTCTGGAAAATGAAGAACTTTATGTTAAGGCCAATTCCTAATTCATATACATATACCTGTTTTTATTTTATCTAAGCTTTTAACTGCAACTAGGAGGACACATTCTTTTATCAAGCAGCATCAATACTGAATAAAGGTTTAGTTTAACTACAGACATAATACATTCAAAATTATACAGAGTTACATATTATTGTTTTTCAGAAGCATATAAGGAAGTCAATCTTGTTTCAATGGTATCCAATCAAATACTCAGCATTTCTGTGAGTTTCTGTGGTGCTAGTTGGGCCAGTTGTACCTGCAGCGTGGAAGAGGAAGTGTTTCCATCCAGAAGGGTGGAACCATAGAAATAGAATGGATAGAAAGGCCATTGAACTGTTTGGCGTGGTCATTCGATTAGTACACAACAAAATGGTGATTGTTGTTAGTTGTCATGGTGACAACACACAAATCGGTTTAATACCGAAGTAGGCCACTAGATCTTTTCAAAGATATGGTACACGTAAAAATGGCTCCCACTCTGACCATTCTGCTACATTGATTTGAATTGGAATGTCCTTTCTATCCATTCCATTTCTATGGGTGAAACAGGGATTGACAGTAACTATCTGTGCCGTAATGAGCTCTTCCTTCCCAGGAACCAACATCTTACAACAGGAATAGTGAGTTTTGCTGCTATTGTCAACTATTGGCAAGATAATTCACAATTACGTGTATTATATGTATTGCTATAAATAAACAGGACCAAGGTATGCCAACCCAAGTAAAAAAAAAGTATATTTAAATGTACTTGAAATGTATTTTATTTATCCTAAATAAATATTCTAATATATTATTTTGGTATGTATATTTTGAAAGTATACTTCAAATATACTTAAATACATTGAATACATACTTATGGTTAACCATAAGTATACTAGAAGTATAATACTGGAGTATAATTTAAATATACTTTTTTTTTACTTGGGAAGGAAAATAAGTATACTTAATTGGACTGGAAATGTATTTTGTTTATGCTAAATATACTTCTAATATATTATTTTATATATTGAATTTATTGAATTCATACGTATGGTTAAACATAAGTGTACTAGAAGTATAATACTGGAGTATAATTTAATTAAATTTTACTTGGGATAGTAAAATAATTGTAATTTAATTCTAGAAGTACATCTCATTTGATGTTGGACATTTTTTTGTATCCTCCCTGCCACAGCACATCATACCAGAATTTCCTTCAGTGCCATAGTATAACATAGCGGCTAAGGTGGCTGTGATGAAGCCAATCACAGGTAACTTCCGGGGTGCCTGACATGTAGTCAGAAGTTTGCCGGTTCTATTCCCAACTGTGCAAAATGTATATAAACAAGGTGCTTAACCGTAAGTTGCTCCAGGTCCCTGTACTTAGTGCAAAGCCCCTCTGGATAAGAGCCTTTGCTAACTTATTAAAATATATAAAAAATGTATCTTAGCCTATTTGTTTAGCAAACAAATAGGCTAAGATACATGTTTTATACATTCTCTTAGCCTATTTGTTTGTCTATTTTGTATCAAAATGTATCATAGCCTATTTGTTTGTCTATTGTGGTTTCAGTCATTGATAAATAAAGTTAGTGGGGTATTTATATTGACAGTCAGGTGGATGTTAAAACAGACATAGAGGTAAACTACAGACAAGGTTTTAGTCATTGATAAATAAAGTTATTGGGGTATTTATATTGACAGTCAGGTAGATGTTAAAACAGACATAGAGGTAAACTACAGACAAGGTTTTAGTCATTGATAAATAAAGTTAGTGGGGTATTTATATTGACAGTCAGGTGGATGTTAAAACAGACATAGAGGTAAACTACAGACAAGGTTTTAGTCATTGATAAATAAAGTTAGTGGGGTATTTATATTGACAGTCAGGTGGATGTTAAAACAGAAATAGAGGTAAACTACAGACAAGGTTTTAGTAATTGATAAATAAAGTTA